>JAVJIX010000001.1:19155000-19402500 GCA_036785185.1 Paratrypauchen microcephalus
TGCACAGGCTTAAAGGTCCTATATTATGTAGACATGTACTCTTGTGAGCTTTTAGCCATGTTAGAATGTTTGAACCTCACCAAAAACAGACCTGGGGTTGTGTTTGTGTTTCATTCATAGTAATAGTTCTGATGTTTACAACTACCTTTAGCTTTTACATTTAGTTCAGTGGAGGTGAAATTTATTATTATTATTATTATTATTATTATTATTATTATTATTATTATTATTGGGGACAAGCACCGAAGGTGCTAGGCACTAGGTGCTAGGCCCTCGGTTGGACTTCTGACCCCTACCCCCCTCCACTGTCCCCCCTGGTCCCTGGTCCCTGGGCCTTCCCTGAGCGCTGCGTCGCCCTTGCTCTCTCCCAGACCCCTTTCTTCACCTGAGGCAAGCCCCTTGGTCCTCTACACTTCCCCTGTTCCTCTCAGCCCTAATCCCCAGTGGTGCTTATCCCCGTACCCACATCCCCCGATGTGTCCTCTGAGCGCTTTGCGAATGTATGTACCTTGTGGTACATTTCCGTACCACAGGGTACATTTTTCTGAAGAGAGAAAAAAAAAGTGCTTTGTGGTGGTGAAATATGTACTTTTATGTGCCTGAAATGTGCCTGAAATGTGTATTATCGTGTACCTTGTAATATTAAAAGATAAAAAAAAAAAAAAAAAAAAGACCATGGGAGTCTATGGCAACCCCTAGAACCGTCCGGTAAAAAGTTGTGAAATTTTGCATGCACATTCCAGCCAGTCTCCTCATTACCCACAGCAATTTATAGGCCCCCACCCCCAACCGTCTAGTGCCATCAGCAGGTCAAAGTTGCAGGAATTTTCAGCGTTGCTAGGCAACGCAAAAATTTACCTTTGGTCTGTCTTTGATGTGTTAAACCTTGTTAGACCCTGTCAGACCCTGCATGCGGCCTACATGCTAAGGCCTACATGCACCTTCGGTGCTTGGCCCCACATTGCTGCTTGCAGCTATATTTATTATTATTATTATTATTATTATTATTATTATTATTATTATTATTATTATTATTACAGGTCTAAAATAGAACTCTTCCGGGGCTAAACTAGCGGTAAACAATAATGTCTTTTACTTTTACTATCGTGCTCACGTAGAAGTTGCTCAAGGGAAGACCAAAAATTCCCCGTAGATTCCAGATTCCTCACGGCTGTCATGGTCACGTGTTCTAACAAAAAAATAAAATAGAATAATACTAGTAATAAAATGTAAAATAAAAACTCACCCATTAGACCGTATTCGCACATTACTGATAGTTTTGTCGACAGTGTTTGTCTTTTGAGTGTTTTATTTGAACCGTGTGGACTGTTTGGTGACGCAGAGGGGCGTGGCCAACGTCTTTACGTACGCTCCTGTGTGGAGCTGTGGAGCATGTTTACGCACTTTTGTTCATTCCAACATTTTCTTCATTTGTCCTTCTGAGCCAGGACTATGCCGGCCATAAGACAACAATAATTCAACCAGAAGAAGGCTGATTGTATTCCAGGTTATAGAAGTAACTAACCTACGAAATAGCCACGCAAACATGGACAAGAGTGTAAATCCCACCTACGCCCTTATCCTGTGTTTTTGGATGCATGTGGTCAGAGCCATCGGTAAGTATCTTCCAGAATTTTGGTAAAGCTAAGCTACTTTCGCATTTAGTTGTAAAGGCGTCAAAGTTTATAGATTATCCTTAGATTCAAATTATCCTTAGATTCAAAGAGACAAATGCTATATTAGGCCTGCTAGGAAGCGTTGCCCATTGCTAATATCTTGCTAGCCCTTTCCCAAGTAGCCTGTTTTCCTGAACATCTTGAGAGTTCACATATTATGTAATGTCAAAGCAGATCATGTTATTATTGTGCCTTAACTATTTATTTGAACTTTCACAGAGTCTTTGAGACCTCTCATTTGTTCTTTTTTTCACTTCATAGTTCCTCTTTTTGGGTTTCTCAGTACAGCCCCTGGCACTTGAGTTGTGTAATCAATTCCTTTTTAACTTTTCATGAGAATATGCTCTGGGATAGACTGAATTTATGATTTACAGAAGACTGTCTAGAATTGGAGGGTCTTCTTCTAACATATTTCGATGCCATACACGTTGAGTACCTTTTGTATATAAACTTTTATTTTGTTAGGCTTACATCCATTTTGTAACTGAGTATTTATGCGGGTCAGATATTTTTTGTCTGTAGGGACTGTCCATGGGAGCACCCATGTTTTTCTTTCTTTCTCTAGCAGTTTTCTATTATTAATCACAAGACAAAACATTATAATGATCTCAGGTGACTCACCCAAAATCCCCCCAGTGCTTGCCTGACATAGCTGTAGTATTTATTGACCTGGTCAGCAGTTTTATAATTGGTCCTTGATTTCTAGTGTTAATAATCCCATATTTACTGTGACCCTTTAAAAAAAAATGCTGTTGTCGCGAAACAGTGTCTTGACTAATTTGATAAGCAGTGCAGTAGCTATAGACATGGAATGACAATCCTTGGCCACTAATATAAAATAATATAGTTGTTGATCTGTATCAGTAGAGGATAAGAATAGAAACATGTCTGGGTAATTCTACTTCATAATAGTCGGATATTGTCTGATGATGAGCAAGAAATCAGTAGTGCAGTAGTTTACGCTTTTTGAGGTGACATAATTTTGAAAGGTCTAATTTGAACTCCTTTTTGGGGGTACAGATTATCAGATTGTCAACTTCATATTTAGTACTGCTATGTATTTTGAAAACTGATGTTTTGTGGTTAGGTGGTGTGATGTGACTTTTGTAACCACAGCCCGGTTACCTCACTCGCGGTTAACACTTTTAACACCCACGTCTCATACCTTCACATCTGTATGTCTCGCTATATTTAGGGTAATTCATTTGCTCTGTATTGTCGAAAATGAAAGACAAAGCATTATGAATCAGCACTGACGAGGCATGGCAGAGGACTGGATTTTTGCAGAATCAACAAGCGAAGCACTAAACTCTTATGTCCAGAAAACAAAGTTTAAAAAAAAAAAAATAATAATAACACAGCTTTCGTAGACATCCTAGTTTTATTTTAGGTGCTTACATTATTTTATTTTCCACACAGAAATGTAAAAAAATCACAAAACACAAAAATTACCAGGGTCAAAATTATTAGCCCCCCACATTCTAATAGTCAATTGTGTACCCTTTTTGCTGGATAACTGCCTGCAGTTATTTGTTGTAATCTTCAACAAGTCTCTGGCACTTTATTTGAGGAATCCTGGCCCATTCCTCTTTGGCAAATCTCTCAAGTTCCTCCAGATTTGATGGTTTTCTGGCATGGACATTTTTCTTTAGGTCACCCCACATATTTTCTATTGGATTTAAGTCAGGGCTTTGTGCAGGCCATTCGATGACATTTACCTTGTTCGTCTGCAGATAGTTCTTCACCAAGGGAGACGTATGTTTAGGGTCATTGTCATGTTGGAAGATGAAGCGATGAGACGACTTAGACCCAGTTTCACTGCTGACTGCTTAAGGTTTTCTTTCAAAATATCCACATATTTTTCTTTGTTCATGATCCCTTCCACCATGACAAGGTTTCCAGTTCCAGATGCACTGAAGCATCCCCACAGCATAATACTCCCACCACCGTGTTTCACTGTGGGGACGGTATTCTTTGGGTTGAATGCCTCTCCCTTTTTTCTCCAAACGTAAGCAGTGTCTCTGTGGCCAAAGAGCTCTAGTTTAGTCTCATCAGACCATAAGGCACGCTTCCAGTATGAAAAATCTTTCTCTAGGTTGTCCTGAGCATACTTAAGTTTGGCTTGAAGGTGTCTTTTCTTCAAAAGTGGAGTTTTTGTTGGTCTACAACCTCGCAGTCCATTCCTGTGCAGAGCTCTAGTGATGGTCTTCTTAGAGACTATGATTCCTGATGTGGCCAAATCATTCACCAGTGTCTTGGCAGTTATTCTGGGGTCTTAGGACACATCTCTCACTAGTATTCTTTCCAGTGTCTTTGAAATATTTTGCTTCCTACCTCTGCCAGGCTTGTTCTGCACTGTGTGGCTGTCTTTGAATTTCTGGATTATGCCTCTCACACCAGTTCTTGAGACTTGGAATAGCTTTGTATATCCTTCTCCTGTTTTATGTGCATCAATAATTCTTTGTCTCAAGTCCAAACTGATTTCCTTTGTTTTTGGCATGTTGCTTCCTCAACTGTCAGCTCAATGACCCATACTGAGGCTTTTATACCTTAATTTAACGTAATTACTGAGTGAGACACCCGTTTCACCTGATCACCTTTCCGCACATCACCTGTCAAGGTAAAGCACATCACTGCACAAAGGTGGCTTGTATAATGAGTTAAAGGAAAAGTAACGTTTTTTACAATTTGAGCTTTATTTCGGTAATAAAACAAGTTGTTTTACTCACCCATAGCACTTTGATGTCATATTGAGAATTTCCGGAGATGTTTTGGATTAGCGTTAGCCTAGCGCGACTTCTAGCCATAGCTCGGGGCATATAATATATTCCTCGAGCATGTAATATGCCCCGTGCGGGCTCCAAATAACACAAAATTTAGCACTTTTCAAATCATAGAAGCTCGATATCTTAGTCTACGATTTCGTTTGAGTCAAAAGTGGCCTGTAATCCGAGATTTATCCATAGTTTACAGCTTTGCGTTTCATGTTTGGGTCCCAGGAGCTGAGAGCACACTCCGCACATGCGCACTGGCGTCCTCATCTACTCAAAACTATGGCTAAATCTCGGATTACAGGCCACTTTTGACCACACGAAATCGTAGGCTAAGACATCGAGCTTCTATGATTTGAAAAGTGCTAAAGTTTGTGTTATTTGGAGACTGCAAACATTTGCCCCGAGAACTCACATTATGGAGATCGCAAATCTAAAACATCTCCGGAAGTGCTCCATATGACACCAAAGTGCTATGGGTGAGTAAAACAACTTGTTTTATTACCGAAAAAGGCTCAGATTGTAAAAAACGTTACTTTTCCTTTAATAAATGGTCATTTCTTAAAGGGGGGTAATAATAATGTCCCTGGTCATTTTAGCTTTTTCTTACATAACAGTATTTTGGTTCTTCTAATGAAAAATGGTATGTTCGGAAATGCTGTGTTAAAAATTTCTTGCTCTGTTAAATAGGTACTTGGGAAAATCTTGGGGAAACTTAAAATTTCATAGGGGAGCTAATAATATAAATATAAATATAAATATAAATATAAATATATATATATATATAAATACTGTATATATATATATATATATATATATATATATATATATATATATATATACATACAGTGAACCCTCGCTGTATCGCGGTTCACTCTTCGCGGCCTCGCTGTTTCGCGGATTTTTTTTTCCAATTTTTTTTTTTTTTTTTTTCAATTTTTTTTATAGTGTAACTTTTTTTTTTTACAGTGTAACATTCTGTCCTGCGCCCTGATTAGCTAAGAGACTAGACCAGGACTAAACCAGGTCTAAAGCAGGTCTAAACCAGGACTAAACCAGGTCTAAACCAGGACTAAACCAGGTCTAGACCAGGGATGGTAGGGACAGAGTCTCAGATTTCCTTCACGAGAGCGCCTGGGTGACAGGGGGTGTGGCCTTTGTTTACTTGCACGAGCCATGGAAGAGAGTGCGAGCCGGACCATGGAAGAGCCAAGAATCAACATGGACTCTTCCAAGAATCAACATGGACGGGCCCGCTGCGGCGTCCGGGGGAGCCGCAGCGGGGAGAGGACACTCGCGCGCACTGTGGAGACAGTGGCTCTTCCCCGTGAGAGGACGAGAGGACGAACCCGACAACGTCCTAGAGAGCTGTGGAGTATTGGCGACGCATTGATAGCGGACTGATTTTGGAGCCGGGGTGAAATGCAACCAACTCTTGTGAGCGCAGGTTGGTCTTACCTGGTCTTGTGGTGCTCAGAGGCGTCTGTTAGCGGTTCGGCACTGTTAGCAGTGGCTTGAGTCTTGCCCAAAATGATATCCAGGTCGCTTTCCACTCGACTTTCGCACATGGCATGGATATGTGGTACCAAAACAAACACACGTGTCCGCGCGCACGTGCCCGCGTGTCACGTGCCCCCGCCCCACTATTAATATATTTTAATGAAAATCTACAAAAGTTTGAGTGTTTAAACAAGAGAAAAATGTGAGAAAATGTTAATACCAGTCTCAGAAAGGTGTATAATGTGTCTGGTGAAGCGTTTTCAGCCTTAAAACATGTAGAATAATTGTAAAATATAAAATTGTCCTACTTCGCGGATTTCACTTATTGCGGGCTATTTCTGGAACCTAACCCCCGCGATAAACGAGGGTTCACTGTGTATATATATATATATATATATATATATATATATATATATATATATATATAAAAAATCACACACACACACACTTCTACAATTATAATTGTGTTGAGAGAGGCCAAGATTGAAAAGAGGCTTTTTTTTTTTTTTTTGGTCCAGCTTTTGGAAGGCCTTTTCTGGGAAAGGTCAGTCTATGACCCTTCCCTTTCTTTGTGTTAGTCTTCCCGTTTCCTCTTCAGTTTCCTGAAGCAAAACCAACCCAATTATGAAATGATCTCTCACACATTTGGATTCATTTTTGGAATTAAGAAAAATAACATTTTGTGTATGCTGACCACATACTAAGATGAAGCTAAAGGAGGACCTCAGACCATTGAATACAGTGAGTTAATGCAATTAACTTACCACAGAACCACTGACATAATAAGCCCTGGGACATTCAATTTAGGTCTGTATCATAATATAATGTGAGGCAATTGAGTTTATAGTGGTGAAATGATGCAGTTCGGCATAATTTCAGTCATTCTCCCAGATGGGAAGACAGATTTCACCCTTGATTGCATTATATTTTCACAAGAAATAGTCAAAGATTGAATTCACAAATGTGATTTCAGGCTTGAGGACCAACAACAATGACTCTTTTTAAATTTGTTTTGTTTGTTTTTTTAAAGCTGTACTTGGGCCAGGGACTACACTTGAAAATGAGCCTGTAGCTAAATCTGGTGTATGCAGCACATTTATTGTGCAAAGTCCCTTTAAAAAAAACAAAAAACAAAAAAAAAAACTGTTGGTCTGAGGGCCACATAGCCATAGTTTGGACACCCCAGTTTATTGGTTGATTTTTGTTAAACAAGTAAAATGCATAACTTTTACTTGTTTGGCTCCCTCTAGTGTAGTTCAGCTAACATTACATTTGTGTACTAAAATTCATTGTGCGTGAAAAGTCCCTCAGTCGTCCAGGTAGAATCCATGATAACAGGAGAAGTTCAATTTGTCAACTGGACAAAGTTTGTTTGGTTGAAAACGTCTCGGATGAGCGGCGAAACGTTTTCAACCAAACAAACTTTGTCCAGTTGACAAATTGAACTTCTCCTGTTATCATAAAATTCATTGTCCTTTTCCACAGTTCTTCCTCCAACTAATGTGACGCTGCATTGCCATAATATGCAGAACACTCTACAATGGACGCATGACCAGCTCTCTGATGGTGTAACGTTTAAGGTGACTGTCGGATCATTTCTAAGGTCAGTTGATATTCATAATCATGATTTCCTTTTTATAAATATTGTTTGATTGATTGATTTATAAACGGCAACATAAAAAATATTTTTCTTTTCATTTAGGGCAACTGAGTCACTGAACACATCCGAAACAACCATTGACCTGTCCAGGTTTTCATACCCGGACGATGAGTACATAGTGGAGGTGTCTGCTGTGAAGGGCAGTGAAGAATCTGAGCAAGTACCTGAGGATGGGATTACGTACAGCTATTTCAAAGACGCCACATCAGAAATGATATGTAAGATGGTTCTATAAACAAAAAAACTGTGAACTGTCCTGCTGGGTGACAAAGGCGTGTATCAGAGACTGTTAATAGTGTCCTTGGCAAAGAGACAGGACTGTGCTTGTATATGTGCATTTGTTTGTGGTAATGGTGTTTTTATGAGATAGGAGTGCTTCCTGACATCCGTATTTCCTGGTTATTTCCTTGACTTTGTAAATAGACGTTTTGCTTCTGATTGACAGGTAATGTGGACCTTCCGTTCGTCAATGTAACCAGACAGGACAAACTCCTCCACTTCAGCTTCACACACCCAGGACTTCTATATCCCACTGATCACAAATCCAAGAAGAAGAGAAGCCTAGACTCCCAGGTGCCCCTGCCCGACTTTGAATACCACATACATGTAATTAATCAGGTCAGTATTTGCACTTTGTATTTGAAATTTGTTTTTTTTTTTTTTTCTAATTAGACTTTTTATGCCTTTTGTAGAATGAGTCACATGAATACACTTGCTCAGAGAGTGTATGTCAGGACAAGCTCCCAGTGCACGACAATGAGAGAAAATATTGTTTAAACATCAGTGGAGAGATGAAGAAAATGTCTGTACAAGCTACAAGGGTGTACTGTTCTGAGCCTCTGAAAGCTGCAGGAATCAGTTGAGACTTTATTTTTTTATTTTGTACTGTCCTGTATGTTTTTGTTTTTTTTAAAGAGCCATGATCTAATTATTTTGATGTTCCATACTTTTAGATGCCCTTGCCTACATTTTACCTATTGTCCTGGTGGTGGTGGTTTGTGGTCTCCTCCTCGTTTTAATGCGGTTTGTCAAGAAAACAAAATCATTGTCATTTGTTCCAAAATCTCTGGTAAGTTCATAATTCAAATTTAAATGCTCTTACATTTTTATTTATTATTATTTTTACAGTTTTGTGTACTCTCTAGATCACATGCATGGATGAATGTTTTGTTTACTTTTAACTGTGGTTACTAATTGTTCTTGTTTTCTTCTTATGCAGTCTTTGGTAGTTTCCACAATTTTCTATATTTTAGTAACAATGTTATTGTGAGCCATAGTTTTTGGATTCTTCTTGTAATGTACTAATATCACATTTTCTTATTTGTGTTAAAGAGCTTTTCTAACAACAATGGTCTTCAGGCGGACCCGAGACCACCTGAGCGCTCAGACTATTCTTATGTAGATGTCGAGCCTTCTTCCCCTGCCCCTCTCATCTCACCAAACCAGGACACATCAAAATACAATAGTACAGGTGAATACGACTTGCGACTGCCTATTGGAATACAAGAAGACAATGAAATCCAACCGGAGTCTGAGGAAGCAGCAGTGCCACTGGACACGGGTTACTCAGATGGCAAATACTTGGATGAAGATGAGGAAGCGCCTCCAGCCCGTATTCAATATGAGTCGCGCAACACTGCTGTAGCGAATAATGTTTGAGAATGCAATGGCATGTAAATCCTCAGTTGGTCATTTAGATTCCCCAAAGCAAATGAAATGAATTTGTAATGGTGGGATTGTTACTTAGATATAACCATTGTTGGAACAGATTTTGGCTAATGGATGTGTATGGCTGCTATAAGATTTTCAAATGTTTTAATTTTATGATAATTTTTATACGGTTTTGTTTTGACTGTCAAACCCAACATTTCAAAATGGCCATACCGGCTTGTCAAAGCCTGATCTCGTCAGATCTCAGAAGTTAAGCAGGCCGGGCCTGGGTAGTACTCGGATGGGAGACCACTGGGAATTCCAGGTGCCACATGGGGGCGCCAGTCACAAAAAACGGTCATTGTGTCCATAGGCAAGACACTTCACCCACATTGCCTAGTATGAATGTGATGTGAGTGTTGGTGGTGGTCGGAGGGACAGATGGCGCAGATTGGCACTCTCGCTTCCATCAGTCTACCCCAGGGCAGCTGTGGCTTCAAAAGTAGTTTACCACCACCAAGTGTGGACTGAATGAACTGTAAAGCGCTTTGGGTGTCATGAAAGGCGCCATATAAATGCAATCAATCAATCAAAAGATAATGTCACTTTAAATGAGAGCAAGCGCTTATTTATGTTTGCACCTCATACTAAAATAACTTAAATGGTGCCTTTGATTTTTACCAGATGAATCTTAACATTAAAAGTATTGAAACTTTACATTACATTGCACTAAAGAGTATGAAAACATCATAGATGTAAACTACTGTTGTGGTGTCTGGAAAGACCCCAAAACTAAAAATAAATCATTTGCACTTCTTTGAATCCTGTTAGAAATTTCTCCCAAGTTCAGTTTAAACTACATTTCTACACTATGGGGAGACATGATCATATATGACTAATGTGTTCCATGTTATGTACAGGAAATGTCAAACCACTCCAGGCTCTGGGCACTGCTCCAAGAGATGGAGTTGGTAAGTTACTGCAGTTGCCTTGTGTGCATTTATCATCTACATATCTCATGATACTACGTGATCTGGCTTGCGACTTGTGCCATCAAGTAAGAATAATTCTTTCTTCTGTATTCACACTGTTAATACATGTGTGAAGTTTGTCTGCTTCAGGTATAAAAGAATGAGTGCCCTGCTTATTTACTTGGAACTGGACTTGTGCATTTCTTTTCAACATTACATTTGATGTACATTACATTGTAGATGTATACTTGCATTCAGTTCACTTAATCATTTATATAATGGTTACAGTATAAATGAGTAAAGAAGAAGCACGGGTATGGTGACATTTTAGGCTTTCATGTTGTTCCTGATTAACTGACCATGGGGTTGTGTTCACCTTCCTCTTTGCTGTACATACTGCGTGGGAGTAGGACCCATTTTCCTACTACAGAAGAATAATTTGGTTTATTGTTATAGAAGTGACTCTGTCTGACCATGGCTTCCTGATCTATAATGTCAGTAATTAATTGATTTCACAATGTGGATGTGGAGAAACAATATAAGAGAGGAGTGTAAATGTGCCTTCTGTCATCAGTCTTTTAAGATTACAAAAATGTCTGGAAGGGCATCTGATGTGATATCAAGTGCCAGTTTTAAAACTGAAAAGCCAAAATGAAAAGCTTATTCGAAGAGAATATGCTCAATTCAAATGCACATGTCCACCTTTCCCTTTATAATCAGATTTTTTTTTTTGTACAATTTAAATATGAATGCAAACAAAATATATGAAAAATAATAATAAAAAACACAACATAGTAATACAAAACATTTTAAAACCTGCGCGTAAAAACTTTAAAACCCAAACAATGTATATATACTGCATAAATAACGGGTGCCACACAAAGCCCACCTTACATAGTCTTTTTTTCCACATGCAGCATTTTCAGTCATTGTTCTTCAGTTCTTTTCATATTGTCAAAATAACAAAATTATGAGTCTGCTCAACTTTACAATGTACAATCTATAACCTTAACCTTCATTATTGCCCAATCATGGTAAGGGCAAAATTTCATGTATTGCACAACAAAATGTCTATGCGCATTTCTAGTAAAACCACAGGACAGTGATCCTACCGGGAAGCATCGCCTGCAGGGAAGTTTAGGCCCAGGTATTTGAAATATTTTAAAATGCAAGATAAACCTCATCCTGTCTTAACACAATGTATGTCACTTGAGGCTTGAATAAAGTGCTCACAAAAATAAAAGTCTTTTATTTTTTACAAATTGGCATCCCATTTTTGCTACATTAAGAGGCTGATTTAGTATTTCAATATTTGCTTGTCCTGAAGAAGCACCTGATTTTACACTTAGAGGAGCCTTGGGTGATCTTCATCCTACTTGTCTTATTTGTGTATTTGTGTGTGTATGTTGTTGTGTATGTTTTCTTTAAATTTGCACTTGTTATACAACAGCATTGTACATGTAAGTAAATACTGCAGTCTGTCTTTAGGTACTCCATAAATAAAGCTGCCTTTGTTGTTTCGCAAACCACTTAACCACAGGGCGTGTATTTGATTCCTGTTAAGTAAAATGATCCGGGTGAAATGACAAAAAGCCATGCCTAGTGTCTTGTGGGTGATCAGAAGTGACATAGGTGCAACTGTATCCTTAAAAGGTGTCCAAAAAAGAGGAAGTGTGAAGCTGCTTTAAAACCCAGTGATGCTCAGAGCTCCAGTCCAGTGTCAGTCTGCATGATCAATATGAGCGCTCTACTGTGGGCTGCTGTGCTGCTGGGGAACATAGGAAGGACTTTCACTGAACAAGGTACAATTTTGCAGATATATTTTTGCTTTGTTATTTGTAAGCAACAAAAATGACAGACATTGTTGCTCTGAGGGCGAAAGAAACTAGATACAAGGAGTAGCCTAAGACTGTGACAAAAAAACTGACTTTTAGAATATAAAATTATCTCAGTATTGTTAAAATAATATTAGTGGTTTTGCTTTTTTTTATATATATATATGTAGCGCTAATGGCCCCTTATAATGTGTCAGATCATTTCATATATTTGTTGTAGTTTTTGAAAGCATCTCAAAATTTGTAACCATACTGGTGATTTGGGCTTTCTTTTTTCTTTCTTTTAATTTCTTAGTGAGTCTCCTGCCTCCAGCCCATTTGAGGTTTGACTCCGTGGACTACAAAACCACAGTGGCATGGGCCCTGTCCTCCAACAGCTCCTCACTCAAATACAATGTCCAGTGGAAGATGTAAAGATATTCTTTCAAACGCATTATGTCATCCCATGCTTTATTCTAACTGAATGACGTATGTCTGCAGCTATGGCGAGCCTCAGTGGGTGAATGTGAACCACTGCCAGGGCATCGAGAAGCCCAAGTGTGACCTCAGTGAAGTGACCTCTGACCTCACAGAGTGGTACTACGCCCGGGTGCAAGCGACCTCACTAGCTGCTGAATCAGCCTGGGCTGTATCTCGCAGATTCAGCCCACGCTGGGACTGTATGGCAAATATTTAGATCATTTTTTACATTCTCAAATTTTTTTTTCTAAATTTATGCATGTTTCATTTTTTTAGCCAAAATTAGCCCACCTTTACTGAGGGTGATTACCACGCAGAAAGGCATTGTGGTCCGTGTGAAACCTCCACGTGCACAGGTCCGAAAGAAACACAGTGATCTGTACTACAAGATCTACCTCATAAGAGAGAATGGACAAGAGGTACGGCACAGTGATTAACACTAGAAAATACAATAAATAAATAAATACACATTACATACAAATTAAAGTTTCAGGTCATATCAAGAGAACGGTTGCTCGGTCAGTTGACATCTGCTAGATAGATGGATAAATATAGATGTATGAATGGAGAACTAGTGAGGGCTTGTAAATCTCTGTATCTGAGCTATAACATTTGAGAGAGAGCCCTACATGACCTTTAGTCATCCTGTTGACACTAAACACAAACATAAAAAAGGGAAGAACCCAGAATAACAACAATACAAGAACATAATAACAATACGTACTCCTATCTTTTAACCTTTAGTGTTTTCTAATGATACAGGCCTATTTTGTCACAAAGTCCTATTGAAAATGCAGCTGTCAATCTGGAGCTCACCTGTGTAAATGTGTATTTCTTCTTTGTATAGGAGGAGTTGGAGATGGACTGTTGCTTTCACAAACTTAGTCTAAACGACGTCAAACGCAAGACGAAGTACTGCTTTCAGGCCCAGACCATGCTTCCCCTGCATGCCCGAAGTAGCGTCCGCAGTGAGGTCAAATGCATCTCCTTAAAGTAAGCAGTGGTGAAACAAAACAAAGTAAAAGAAGTACTCAAATTAAATACAAATGTACTTATTTGTGTTTTAGTTATTTGTACATTTAAATGCTTTTTACATTATGTTGTAACTTTTCTCTTTTTTTTTTTTTTTTTTTTTTTCAATACCTTGAAAATATGCATTCTACTGTAAACGGGCCTGCTAGCCTCTCCACACATCAAGTCAGTAAATTGGCTTGGCGCTTGTTTCCATGGAAATAGATCACTTTAATATCATACTGTCAAAGATTTCAAGCAAAGCAACATCTCCATGGTAGCAGACCCCACAAGTTACACAATGCTCCTTTAAGTAACTAAATCAAACACTTGTTCCACCACTAAAAGTAAGAGCACACTGATTTCATTTGCTTGTTTTAATTGTAGCTCTGATAGTTTTGAGACAGACATTCTGGGCAGTATCGTCAGTGAAAACCAACCTCTGTGTTAACAAAAGATGACAAAATGAGGAGTCAAGTGTCCACTGTCACCCACCAAGAGCCTGCGGCGTAGAGACATAGAAAGGGAGGGGCACAGAAACTCCTCAGTGAGAATTCTCGGCTGCTCCGATTCTTCACAATAGCTATAATTACATCCATCCATGTTATTTTTAGATCAGTAACTGACATGAACATGCAAATACACTCTTCTTTGTTATACTCACTGACTTTTGCTCCTCTCTCTCCTCCCTCTTCATCTCAACTGCCATCACTGAAGATGAAGGACCTCATGCTCTGAATGACTACATGGGACTAACGCAACACCTCTACAGCTTGAAAAAAACAACCAATGATACCTTTACAGACTGTCATTGAATGGTACACAGATCAGGCAAATGCCATGGCCACCTACCAGTACTATTTTGTACAACACACATATGATGCAGCTAAAATTATTAAATGGTTCAATTTATATCGCACTCTTCTACCTCAATTAGGCACCATTCATTTACTATTATATGCATGCACTCACACAAGGCCATAAGTCGGAGTCTTGCTCAGGGACACAACAGCAGCACTGCAAGAAGCAAGAAGTGCTTCTACTACTGTGCCACATTTCACTGCCTGATGGGTGTTTATTTTACATTGTGCAATTGAAAAACTTTTAACACAACTTTAAAAAATTGAATAAATAAAATATAGTAAATAAATGATAGTTAACCAAGTGATGCATGATGTGTGTACTTGTCATTCCATTATATTTATATACATATACATATATTTGGAATACGATATTATGGTGTAAACAAAAAAATCTAGTCAAGTTAAAATGATTTGATTTAAGAAAGTTTTATCATTATTTGAGTACATTTGACTTGAATTTCACAAATAAAGTAATCTATAAAATAACTAAGACTTTTTTGTACTTAAAATCTGAAAATACAGAAAATAACATCTGGCTAAAACAGCACTTATTTTCACTTAAAATAAGAAACATCTAATGTTGCTTGAATTAAGAAAAACGCACTTATTCCATTGGTAGATAAGTATACTTAGCAAGTTGAATAAATTAAAATGTTCTTATTTTAAGTCATTTTAAAGGTGCACTGTGTAACTTTACTGGTGGCGTGCCCGCCATCTGCTTGTCTCCATGGTGATGTTACTGGGATGTTCCATAGTATCGTATTACACAAATACATGTTGTATTTATTCAATTACCTGTGTTTTTATTTGTCCTCAAAACTACCACAAAAACATGTATTATGGTGAGCAGTCCACTTCTCATATCTGACCTGTAACTTGGTTTAGTGATGTCACCTGCTTGTCTCCATGGCGATAGTTAAATTAAATGCCATACTGTAGAACATTCCAGGAAAAAACACCATGGAGCCAAGCAGGTAGCATGCCCTCTACCAGAGAAGTTACACAGTGCACCTTTAACTTACCTTCCTTTGTAGTGTATGTCAAAATATCTTCAAATGTCCACAAAAACACAGAAACGTTGATCTTAATTTAGCCTTTATTTAAATTGTTGATACTTGAATCAGTGGTGAAGTAACCAATACTGTTAAGTTAGTTAGTTAACCGATCACTGATGTAATACCAGTGATACACAAATGCTCACAATGAGGGGTTGTTCATTACATTTTAGACAGAGAAGTTCAAAACTCCTCGATAGCAGCTAGGATCAGTGGTTTTGGTCCTGGAGAAAGACACCTTAGTCTTGAATAGTAATTTGGTCCCATAGCCAACAGTCTCACATTATTGCTACAGTTAAGTCAAACTGAATGGAATGTCATAGGCACAGTGGTCACCAGCATCAAAGTTTTGCCCAAATATGGCAACATAGACTTTTATAACCATGATTTATGGGGCCGAACTCAACTGTCACACTGACTGGACTTCATATGAGGTGTTTACAGTTGCACCTGTTGATCAGTGGGGCCTTGACAGTGTTGCAACAGCAGTCATACAATACACAGCAGTTCACATTCAACATGAGCTGAAAAGACCATATACATAGCCAAGGAAAATAATACAGTATTTACACTATTTGGAAGTCAATTCTCCGAAAGTGTACAATAAAACAAAACAGAAATCAAAACAATTTCAGTAGAACAGTGATTTAAGTCTGCAAACAGCAGTCATCAGTCAATAGCTCATAAGAGATGTTATATTTATTTTAAAGGAAGTACGTGGGAGTGGCCATTTTAAACCGTGTACAAACAGTGTGAGGCCTGCTTCAACTAGAGGACATAATATACCTGTGGCATTAAACAGTTTCAACATTATTGCTGTCCTTTATTTTATTTCTTTTTACAAAGCACCCATGTGTTTGGGAGAGCAAGACTTCAATGTAAACGTTTTGTAAACTCAGATGTGCATATTTGAAAGGCACCAAGACATGTACATACTTTTAGAAATGCATTTGTTGCATAATACACCTCATGTAGCTGTGACAGTATTGCTTTTTTTTTTTATGACCACTCCCAGACTGTGCAATCTTTCAATTACTAGCATTTTAAAATTGACCATACAAAAAATAAAGTAGAAAAAAGAGAAACTCTATTTCTAATACTTTTACAAAATCTATATTAGAAACATGTGACCCAGTAAAACCGATCTGGGTTTTGAATAGAAGACTCAGTAGTAACTCTGGCATTTTGGGAAGACCAGGTTTAGGCACCCGTACAGACTGTACTGCACATGCAGCACAAACAGCTTGCAGCATTGGAAGAAATCAAGAAGTAAGACATATGTACATATAAGAAGAAAATGTGTTCAACATTTTAGGGCACATGCATGATTCTCAGCCAAAATCTAAAAGCATAGGTACTTGACTCTGCTAAAGTCAAGTTTCTTCATATTAAATTACCTATAAAAATATATATAAATATAAAGGTGAGGGTTTTTGTTGCAAAGGGTGCAGCTGCGGTCAACGTTTAGCTGCACAAATAGAACAGAGAAAGGTGAAGGCAGAAGTGTGAACAAAGGTGGAAATGAGCAGATCCTGTTCCACGACTACTAAGGCCTTACACCACTCATCTGAGGAAGAGCACTTTCCTTGAGACTTGGAGAGGCACTAAAAAACTTAGCAGAAACATGACTGTGTCTACAGTAAAGAACAATAAGGCAGTAGCCTGTCTCTAAACCACATCTGGTCCACGGTCACCTATGGGAAATCTATGAGAGGAACTCCTTCTCCAGTTCAAAGAGCGAGGGTCTCCCAGGGGAGCTCTGAATGCGGCAGAGAGGCACCGTGCAGTCCCTCTTCTGTCCCTCTGTGTCCATGTCCAGCAGAGAGCAGCCCACTGACACCTCTGAGCCCAGCACCATACTCAAGCTCTGGGCTGCTTTGTCTCCAGTCAGGTGGCCCAGAGAGTAGCTCTTTTTACTCCCCCGCAGCAGGGCCCTCAAAGACACAGGCCGAGGTTTAGGCCCACCCTCGCCTGCAGGGGGCGCATCTGTCCCACCGTTCTTCTCCTTCTCTTGCCTCTTTTGCACTGTCATGGGGTTTGGTAGTGTGGCTGGGCCATTGGCTGAAACATAAACAGATGCCAATATTATAATCAGTTACACAAGGATAAAAGTCAGATAATGTATTGACATTGGTCACTGATTTACAACACTATCAGCTACATTCTCATCACATCACAAAGAGATTCATTCTTAAATAGCAGCAGTAGCTGTGCAAGGATAAGAGTTGGTTAGACTCACTGATGTGGTTGTTGTACTTCTTGCGGCGCAGGCGTGTCGCTGGGTTGTTGTTGGTGACCTCTGGGGGGTGTCTGCTCTGTGCTGTGCTCAGCTGTAGTGTGTGTACTGTGTGTACTGTGTGTACTGTGTGCTTATTGCTTGGACTGTTCACTGTAGGGTCTTGTTTGAGTGGTTGTGAGGAACTGTTGGTGATGGATGGCTCCTCCTTCACAGGGCTCGTCTGAGGGAGCTCTGCCTCAGACTGTAATAGACATTTGGTGGAGTTACACTCCATGATGGCTGACATGGACAGCAGGTTGACCGCAGTGGCTGTAGACACGGTGTGATTGGGTGCCTCGTCTTTCCGGGGCCGGGTGTTTGGAGGTGAGGTGCTTCGCCGAAATCTGGTGGCGCGTTGGAAAAGCCCCTCCTTCTTTTTCTTCTCCTCCTTTTGTGGTTCAGACTCCTCTGCAGGGACGGAGTTCTTGAGCGCCTCCCTCAGGTCGTAACCTAGGATGACCGATGCTAACAGAGACCCACACCCGTAGAGCACTGTGTCAGTTTTACGGCGGGCAGCGGTCCTCTTCAGACTGTTGGTGGGGGTATGCTGAGGCGTGGTGGAGGCGGAGGAGGTGGAGGTGGTGGTATCTTCAGGGGTCTCTGAGGGACCACTCAGACTCACTGAACCTGTGCTGCTATCCCCCAACCCAGTTTGTCCACTGGGACTCTGTGGCTGCTGCTCATCCCTCCACAAAGGTAGATCTATATAGACCTGGTTGGGAAACTTAAGCTGCTTTGGTTTGATGCTACTGTCAGAAAAGTCCAAAGGAAACATTTCATCTTTACTGAGACCAGCTGAAAAAAACAAAGAAGGAAACCATTAATTCAATAAATTATATTTTATTATCAAATTAACATTTACAAATGTGTCCTCAGTTCACCTTGTTCAGCAAAAAGAGCAGCTAGTGGGGCATTCTTCTGACACTTATCCAGCGTGGTGGACCAGGGGTTACTGCCGTCGGAGAGAGGCCGCACTCTGAAACCACCCAAACACACTGTAAATCATAACTTAACAGTAGGCAGTAAAAATGTGTGGACATTGGACAATACCTCTCTGTTGCATTCGGCCTCTCCTTGGTCTGCACTGAACTGGGTCCCCATGTTCTTCCTTTCTTTTTGATTCCCTTCTTCACATCATCAAACTCCTCTGGCCTGAAGAGGGAGCTGCGGCCCCACGTACGATTACTCTCATCTTTAGTAACTGTTGAATAAAGTTCAAGATATAAGTCTGTAGCAGTTAAAAAAGAAAAGTTTGCTGCTTTAATATTAACTTTTTAATCTATACTTTGAGAGACGCGTGACTGTTTTCAGAACCAAAAATATGGCTTTGTAGCTAAAGTCTGCCTCGGCTCAAACCCCTTGATTTGTTAGTGACAATGTTTAAGAAGCCAGAAAAGTAAATGTATATTTCTCCACACAAAACCCAGTGAAGGGAAGCCGTTAAGTACCAAAGCACCACACATTTTACACAGGAGGAGTTTGACCCGTTAGCCACCGCACTGTTCAGAACCACACCATTGTTACAATGTGGGAGCCCAGTCCTTGCCTTTCTCGTGGACCCCTGAGTAGTGCTCGCTGGTCAGATCAACTTCCTGTTGATAGACATACATACTGTCCCTCTGCACATAGGACGTCACTAAAGGGGACACACATTAGTTACCTCAGCAAACATGAAATACTGCAAAAATATCCTAAAAATAGTCAGGTCCAGTTTTTGTCATTCTTTTTCCAATATCAAATTAATATATTTATACTGAGGGTATCTAGTACTGTCATGTGTTGTTTTTCAGGTAGGGATGCATAGATCTGATATTAGTTATGAATATTATTATCATACGTTGATACTGAAAAATTTACTGGAGATAATGGCTTCCAAATATTGGTTCAGCCGATATCCTGTTGGACATACATTGATGTAATAAGATTATTCCCTGGCCAAAGTCATAATTTTTTTAACTTTTACTTAGCAGTTCTGAAGTCTCTTGATAGATAAATAACTGCTACATAACACATTTGGATCAGTGCAGTCTTATTTTATTTTTGTTTAAAGGAAATAAATGCTGTTTTCAGTCTCTGTGCTGCTATAGGCTGATCGTTTGACGCTTACTTAATATCGGAATCGGTACCAGAACTGAAAATGCTGGTTCAGTGCACCTTTATTTTTAGGTAGGTTTCTTGTTTATTTTGTGGTGTTACATAAATAGTTTCTTCCCGTAGTAAAAATATGAAAGTGTGCCTGTGTGTTTTAAACAATAGCTGATCTTCACACGCCTCTCGTCTAAATGTCAAATGTGAGAGTGTCTATAAAATGTGGTGGAGGAATTTGCTCCAGTTATTGCAGGGGCATCGATGCGTGACTAAAGCCATTATCAAACTGTTCAAACAACTGGCTGTCAGCTTGTGGCTCTGAGCCCTTTGTCTGGGGCGCCCTTTCACTGTGAATGTTACAGCTCCCATAAAGTTTGGAGTGAAGCGCACGGGAGAAACATTCCAAATAGTGCTCAGTGTTGACACAAAGATTTGACCGAGTTACAATTTATGCTCTTGACCCAACGCAGGGCCATAACACGTTATACAAGCGGGCGAGCGAGCAAGCGGGTGGCAGGTTGTGACACTCACGCTGAATGGCCCGTAGCCGTGGGATGAGAGTGGGGCTGCTGGGGGGGGACGAGCTGGTGCTGTGCAGACTCCGCCTCTTGTCCATGGAGGGCGATGGCTGCACTGTGATCTTGTGCTGGAAATCTACAACACAAGATGGACATTAGTGGTTTAGCTTCACAATAGCAGTATCCTAAAAGTAATAAAGAGGGACTGGACTTAACTAATTCAAAATCATTGTGAATCATCAAATGTTTATGTATTGTAAGCTTTTTTATATTTGCTGCAAAACTTTATAGTGTCTTTTTTACTGTTCCATATTTTAGTCTATTTGTGTGTTTTTAACTCTCAGTTAATGTGGTTCTTATTTGGTTCTGCAAATTTTTATATTCTTAGTTGTACAATAGCAGTTAATAAAGTTTCTTCCATAAATTAATAAAACAGGATCAGTTTTAGTGCACACTAAACTAATTCAAAATCATTGTGAATTGTTGTGGCAGCAAATGTTTATGCATTGTAAGCTTTTTCATAGTTGCTCCAAAACTTGAAGATGGCCATTGGTGGTTTAGTTTCACAATAGCAGAATACAGCTGCATTTTCACTAGACCAGGGGTTGACAACCCGCGGCTCCGGAGCCGCATGTGGCTCTTTGATCCCTCTGATGCAGCTCAGTACAGCGGTCCCTCGTTTATCGCCGGGGTTACGTTGTGAAAATAACCCGCGATAGGCGAAATCCGTGAAGTAGTCAGCTTTATATTGCGTGTATAAATATGTGTGTATTTCACAGTTCCTCTGACCGAGGCGCCTGGCACTGCTGCTGCGGTTTTGTTGGGGAGAAAACTTGCAAACATACAGCACTTCAGAGCAGTGACTGACTGGGATCAAAAAACGGCCCTGGCATTTTGCACCTACAAGTGGCCCCGTAGACCGTGGAACAGGGAAGAGGGGTTCTACAGCTCTGCACTGTGCGCAGCGGTCACACGGCTCCGGGAGTCCGGCTGGATCCATGAGGGGTGCGTAGACATGAGTCACTGGATCCGTAGGAAGCAGCTCTTTTTGGGTCTGTTGAAGCCAGTTCTGAGTCTGTCCCTGGTCTTCGCATCCTTCCTCATGCTTCAGAGAAGGACGCAATAGGGCTGAAAGTGGAGCCTGGTGCGGCTCGGACTGCTTCTCATTCAAACACAGAACTGTAGTGAGAACGCATCTGTGCACTCTCAGGACTGGTTCCACCGCCTGGACTCCAGGTTCCACCAGTTCGTTCTGCGGAAACACTGCCGCTAGTTCCCGATGCGCATTAACCATCCAGAGAAGTGTGCACGCGAACATGTGCACCTGCTACGAGACCAAGGCCGGCAGTGTCCGGACCATGTTTCTTCTCGGGACCGGGTCCATTGCTAACGACCGAATACCTAGCAGGTGCGCCACGGCAATGCGACACTGCTCGTGAACATTTAAATACATTTGGCAAACTGAACGCAGGTTAAAAAAAATGTTATATGCAGTGTTATTTCATTTTAAATTTCAAAAGGGTTTTGTGGCTTCCAGTGTTTTCTTTACTGTGTGAAACGGGTCCAAATGGCTCTTTGAGTGGTAAAGGTTGCCGATCCCTGCACTAGACTAAGTACAACATGTGTTACTGCACTTTTAAAAGAATGTAAATTGTTTAAAAAACTTTCTTCCATAAAGTAATAAAGCAGGACCAGTTTTAGTGCACATAGACTAAACTAATTCAAAATCATTGTGAATTGTTGTGGCATCAAATATTTCTTTTTCACTTTATATTCTCCTATTGTTTTGATTTATTTGATCGTATTGTCTTATTTTATTGTTCCATATTTTAGTCTATTTATAGTTTTTAATTCTTATTTAATGTGGTTCTTATTTGTTTCCACTTTTTACATTCTTAATAATGTGTGGTAGAGCTGAATAAAGAGTCTTTCATTCCATGTTAAAGGGATAGTTCAGGTTTTTTTTATGTGAATCTTTATGGCATCCCCTTCAGCAGTGTCGTGCATTAACACTGACTTATCCCTGACAGTGTCCTCTGAGCCGAGTTCTGCCCCGGTTCTGGTGCTGACGAAAGTAGGTCCGGCAAGTTAGCCGGGAGAGTTAATAAAGCTTGTTTTTCTTCTCAAAACAATATTTGTCCAAAAAGTGATATATTTGTGTCACAAAACAGTTGTTCACAAAAAAGTCAGAAGTTATAATCGCTTGGTGCTATTTTCTCTCGATTCCTATCACTGTGCGCTGCCCCCAGCTGGACAGCCGCGTGAGAACACAACACTTTTTCAGTTGTTTGGCAGTGTTTACGTCCTCAGACTGCAGCGAGACAATTTAGAAACATCAGAATAAAAATATAGCTATCGATAGAAGAAGAAGAAGTAGAAGTAGAAGTAGAAGTAGAAGAAGAAGTAGAAAACAATAGATATAAAATGGGGCGGACCTGTGATTACCCAGGTTGGACCAACAAAGATGAACCATTTTTCTGTCACCGTTTTCCTGTCACAAATTGGTCTGAGGCAACTTTGGCTTCTTGCCATAGGGTTCAATGTGGACACCAAATTGGCTAAAATAAAAAAAGCTTGGTGTGTGCAATGCACATTTCAGTGAAGAGGATTACCCAGTATGCCCAGCACGGAGGAGGAAGCTTTTGAAGAGCACTGCTGTCCCTGCACCCCAGGTAAGTGTAACAAGTGGCAATGTTTACAAGAACAGGCTAATAATCAGCTAGCTGCTAGTAATCTTGTCAATCAATCAATCAATCAAATATTTATAAGGCGCTTTTCATACAAAATTGTAGCACAAAGCGCCTTGTGTGCAGCAAATTGATGTCATATTACCAGTGAAAGTTCTACAAAATATAACGTTATGTTGGTGGCTACGTCCTCCTCGTTGGTGTCGTATTCAGAGATTTTACTTATTAAAACACAAACAGGTACGGCTGTCCAGCTGGCGGCAGCGCACAGTGATAGGAATCCAGAGAAAATAGCACCAAGCGATTATGACTTCTGACTTTTTCGTGGACAACTGTTTTGTGACGCAAATATATCCCTTTTTGGACAAATATTGTTTTGAGAAGAAAAACAAGCTTTATTAACTATCCTGGCTAACATGCCGGACCTACTTTCGTCAGCACCAGAACCGGGGCAGAACTCGGCTCACAGGACACTGTCAGCGATAAGTCAGTGTTAATGCACGACACTGCTGAAGGGGATGCCATACAGATTCACATCAAAAAACCCGAACTATCCCTTTAACTACTGCAGCATTTAGAAAACCGCTGTATGTTTATAAGAATGTGTTTTATATAGGCCTGTCACGATAACACATTTTGAAGCACAGTATATTTTTACAGAAATACTATATAGCGATATGCGTGAAAAGTCCCTCAGTCGTCCAGGTAGAATCCATGATCAAAGGAGAAGTTCAATTTGTCAACTGGACAAAGTTTGTTTGGTTGAAAACGTTTCGCCGCTCATCCGAGAGGCTTCGTCAGCTCTGCTGGTCGAACCAGCATGAGGGCCAGAGCTGACGAAGCCTCTCGGATGAGCGGCGAAACGTTTTCAACCAAACAAACTTTGTCCAGTTGACAAATTGAACTTCTCCTTTGATCACATATAGCGATATACGATAATATGAAACTACTTTATGCCACTGATACAATAACAATAATGCAAGATAATCCCAGTAAAGCATTTTTAAATAGACAGTATCATTACGTGGCATGAGCTGCAACAAATAAATAGCAGGAATGAAGCAATAATTGGCCATAGAATTTAGTTATTCAACCCTCTACAGTTCAAATCTTATCATATTACAACAAAATACCCCACATTTCCCCACTTTTGCAAAGAAATTGTACACATGATCAATTTTAAGCTTCAAAATATATTGTTCCAGCTTTCATATATTGAATGTTAAGTCAATATAGTAATTACCATGACATGACTAACTATAAACATGAAGTGGATTTAGATATATCTAGGTAAATGATTCACACTGGAGTGGGTTAAAAAAAATAAGTCTTACTTCTTCCCACTCCATTTCGAGCATCAATCATCAATCTTAGACTCAAATAGTACAGATTGCATTAAACTCTGTTAGAGGTAAGATCTTAAGCCCGAGCCCGAGCCCGAGCCCGACCCGACCCGAAATTCGGTCGGTTCGGGCCTAAAATTTCAATCATTGCTTCGGGTCGGGTCGGGCCGGGCTTCTCTCTCGCTGACTTTTTTAAAATAAATATATGTTTATAAAAATGTATACTAAAACGATGTGTGGATTGTTTTAAAATAAATAATTTGGATAAAACAGAGAAGGCGCTGTAATGTAATTGCTATTTAACTACTAAACAGGAGCCGCAGAGCCAGAGCATGCTCTGCGCAGGTGAACGCCGCCCTCTTAATAATCTTCCCCTCCGCTCTCTCTGCTTCTCTCTCTTAAAGTGCCGCGCTAGATTCTTAAGGACGTACTGCTGCTGTGGTTTATGGCCCAATTTTCAACCCGTCAAAATGACGGACAGCATGTACCCTCTGCAGAAACAAATATAAAAGATGTAAATGTTTATACAGTCTTGTTTAACTTAGATTTCGTTACAAAAGACAGGCTTTAATTTGTTATCATAAATCACCCCTCCTCCTCCCGAGTCCTCACAAATAAAATATGAAATTTTGGGTTTGCTTCGGGCTCGGGCCTGCAAATCAAGTTAATTGGTCAGGTTCGGGCCGGGTCGGGCTTTAATACCCGCGGGCCGGGTCGGGTCGGGCTGGATTTTTTAGGCCTGATCTTACCTCTAATCTCTGTACTACTTTCTGTTTGTTCTGCTGTAAAATAGCTTGAAATAAAGAAACTAATTACAAAAATTCTGTTACTGCTTCCCATCTGGGGTACAAAAGACAAGACCCCAAAGTCTAACCTGAGGGCAAACTGATGCGGTTCCCATCCTTGAGTTTGAGGCGGGAGCGTTTGAATTTGCCCTTCCTCTTCTTGACGTTGGGCTTGTCTTTGTTCAGTTGGAAGATGAGGATGTTGAGCTCTCTCTCCAGAACATTGATCTCTCTTTCTGCCAGCTGCTGCTCTCTGCGCTTCAACAGCTCCTCCTGAGACTTCTGCTGAAGAGCGGCTCTCGTCAGCTCCTCCTCTCGCGAACGCAGCTCCTACACAGGCACACAAACACTGCAATTGTACTAAAGCTAGACTTAAAATTACACAGGACACAGTAGATCACACGTCACAATATCAACAGGCACACAAACACAGCATTTGTTCCTACGCACATCCTACCCCTCTCTCCCTTCCTACGCAAGGGAGAGAGGGGTAGGATGTGGGTGTTTTATTATTATTTCTTCCTCTTTTTCTTCTTCTTAATATTATTTTCTTGTTTAATTTTTGTTGTTTTGTGTGATAGTGTTAAAATCAATTCAAACAAAAATACTGCATTTGTACTGAGAACTAGCACAAGTTAGTCTAGGGAAAACAGGAAAAACTATTACTATCAATCTTACTAGCAAACTACTCAGCTTCTCTCTTAAATTGGCTGACACTACTTTTATTGAGCTATGAGGAAAATCGCTAACACAAGTATAAATCTCAAAAAGTATAATGCCGAATCAGTTCTTAATGAACAAGAGCAATTAGAATAGCTATAGAAATCCAAATAGACAGAGGTTGTGTTATATTTAAATATGTATTGTGTAACTTCTGGTGGAGGTTCCATCAACTTGGCCCAGTGGTGTTTAATCCCGTGTCCACATCCCCCGATGTGTCTTCTGAGTGCTTTGCGAATGTTATTGTAGTGTTAAAATATGTACCTTGTAATAATAATAAAAGATTTAAAAAAAAAAAAAAAAAGCTTTTCTCCATGAAAATGTTACTCCTTTGTCTGGAATGTTTCACAGTATGGCATTAAACCTTTCTATCTTCATGGAGACCAAACCAGACCATGGAGACCAAACCAGACAGGTCAGATCTGTAGAGAAGCAACCCTGCTCACAGAGCACTTGTTTTTCCTAGGTATTTTTGAGCTATAAAACCATCTGTAATTGAATAAATGTAAGGTAGAGCTGTTTAATGTCATACGGTGGAACATTCGAAACAGAGCTATGTCATAGCCATAGAAACAAGGAGGTGACGGACCCACAACTGAAATGTTACATTGATTAAGATTAAGCCTTTATTTGGTCTCACACACAATGACACACAGTAACACACGGGAGAAATTTGACTTCTGCATTTGACCCATCCTTTTCAGGAGCAGTGAGCAGCCATCTTTTTCGGCGCTCGGGGGGCAGTACAGTGAAGGGTCTTGCCCAAGGACCCACACTGGCTTGCTCATTGCCAGGGGGGATATGAACTCAGGTCCCCCCGGGGAAAGTCTGTGACTTGCCAGTTGAGCTAACCAGCCGGTGCACCTTTAAGAAAAACTATGTAATCTAGAATTAATTTTGACCAAAAAACTGAATAACAATGTTGACAGCTGTGGATTTTTGACTCTACATATTTTCAGACATTTTCATTACTAATTTGAATTAATAACCTTGCACTTCTCTTCATATACCAGAGCAGAAAAAACACAATCAAAAGCACGTGAAGAGAAAGATGAGAAAAGTAAATCAACAAACAACTAGTACTAAGCTATTAATAAAGCAGAAAAAAATGTAGTCCACGGTTGGCTGATCCATTTGCTGATCCTGCAGTTTCTCCAAACACTAATGAACCCCCCCACTTTAAACCAGTGACAGGGAACTTGTACAGAAAGCAGATTAAGGTCTTAACAAGGGGAAGTCCGCTGAACGCCTCAACTCTAATGGCTGGTTTTGTTAAACAGGCGACTAGTCTGCTCATTCAACACAACTGGTTAACCTTGGGCTGGTTCAGCTTTTCCCAGAGTGACATGATGGATTATCACTATGTGTTTTAGTACATGTATGCTCATAGTATATAATAATGTAATAGTGGCCATAAACAAAATAGTCACACATCAAATATATGTGTTATAGCCAGGCTTGTCATGATAACAAATTTTGAAATGCAATACTGCTAAAGTAAAAATAGATGATTTAAGATAATATTGAATATAATTTATACCACTGACACAATAATCCAAAAGCAGATTTAAATCACAATATTCTAAATGTACAATATTATAAAAAACTCATGAGCTGTAATGAATAAATAGTAGAAGCAAACACTTTAGTACTTAGTTTACATCTGTAATAAAATCACAGAAGTTATTAATTCAACCTTTTATTGGATTAGTCTGCCAAGGCTTTTTTTTATTGTATAGCCAAAAAAAAAAGTAGCACAAAGAAAAAATACCCACGATAAATACTGACCCAGCTTTCAACAAAACAAAACAAAAATATTGTTCCAGTTTTCATATATTGAACAATAAATCAATATAGTATTGATCATGGCAAGCCTAGCCAACAGTAATAAATACAGTAATGTAAAATCATGTACAGTGGTTGGCAATTTTCTGCTTGATTTGACTTGACTTGAACCAATCTGGAACAGAAATATGAAAATGAAGCAGAACTGGAACTTTGGTTCTGTTACCTTCTCTTTGGTCCTCAGCTCATCAAACATCTCTTGGATTTCCACACGCCAGTCGTCCTGCATAATATGGAAGGAGTCCTGGGGCATAGTGGCCATCACAGCCTCCTCTATGGCTGACAGCTGCTCCAGGATACAGGAGAAGGAGGGGCGCACGTGGGGGTCCTGGTCCCAGCATTCTGAACAACAGCATTCATTAATATCACATTTGTTTTTCTTGTGTTGCACCATCTGCTGTAAAATCATGACAAGCACATAATTACACAGGAAATTATGGCAAAGAAGCAATTAATCTGTAATATAATCTGTAATTATATGAGATAGGACAAAACAATCACTTTATAAAGACAATTTAAGCTATTAGAATTGTGTAACAAAACTGACACAATGGACGCATTGTAGTCCTTTGTTTTTGTGCAGACTTATGCTGTGTGATTCACCTTCCATGAGCTTGGCAAAAGGCTCAGGACATGTGGATGGGATGGGTAACGTCAGTTTATTGACCGCAACACCATATGCAACTGCAAGGCCATCAATCCCTCTGTATGGCACTTCACCAGTTAACAGCTCCCACAGCAAAACGCCATAGCTGCAATAAAAATTGTGTGAATCAGTATTTCCTGTCACAATAACACATTTTTAAGCACGATATATAGCTACAGACATATATCCTGTAATAAATGATAATACTGAAACTACTTTATGTCGCTGTCACAAAGCCGGATAATCCCAGTAAACGAATTTTGAAGTATACAGGGTCATTAAAAAGCCTGAGCTGCAGAATTATCTGATAATTAGCCATTGCAATTATTTTTTCTACACTCTACAGCTAATATCTTTCTTTATTACATAGAAATGGCAAAAAAAGAGAAAGTACCCACTATAAATATTGAGCCCCAAAATATATTGTTGCAGCTATCATATACTTAAAGGTTGTATGGAGTATTTTTTTTTTGTTTCAAATTGTCAATGATGGCATTATAGAGATGCAGCAGCCTTGTAATTATGATGACCCCCCCCCAAAAAAAAGAAAATCCATCAACTGTGGACGTGATGGGACCAATAGATAAAGGGGCTTATCTATTGTTAGGTTGTCAATCAAAATCCCTATGCTTCTAGCGTAACTGACTTGCTGGCGCGGTGGGATTACGTGGTTTACGTACGCCTCTCATGCATTCCACAGAGGCAAGATGCTGTTTACTCAACCAACGCAGCAGTTCTTAGCAGCTTTTTCCAACTGTAGCTTCCTCACAGTTAGCACAAAGTTTGTTGCAATGGCAGACAAGAATCCACTACCAGTTAGCCGTAAAAGAAAGTACGTTTTTGAGGTCACTGAAAGAAGAAGAGAAGGGGAAAAGGAGCAAAGCCAAACTAAGGTGATTCTCGGAGATTCCTTCCAGCGATGGCGTGCACTGAAGCAGAGGGTCTAAAGACTGACCTGTTGGTCACTAAATTACTTCTGGACAGGAAACTTCTGATGATTTCCAAAACGTACAGTATAGTTACAGCAGCAACAGCGATTCTGAACGCGCACTGGCTATAAACAAACAGAGTAAGCATAAAGAGGAGGCGGGAGGAGGTGTTTCTACTTAGGGTGCTGTGGAGGAGGGGGGTGGTTTCACACATGCGCAACATTTGAAAAAGGACAAACAGTCACTGGATTTCTCCTTCCTTGGAAAATCCTCTATACAACCTTTAACGATAAGTCATTGTAATTATCGTGACAGGCCTAATCACAGGCTCAAAGAAGACCAGATGACAGCAGATGTAGCACTTATAGAAGAGTCGGACTGGGCGCGTACCTCCACACGTCACTGCCTTTGGAGAAGAGGGATGACTTGATGACTTCAGGGGCCATCCAGGAGTATGTGCCGGCGGCGGACATCTTTGTAGTTTTGTGCCACTCCCGAGCCAGGCCGAAGTCTGTGATCTTCAACGTCTTCCTCCCGATGTCATCATTCTCAATCTTTTCAAGTAATAAAACTAAAAAGGCACAACAGACAGCACAGTAAGACACAATTATATATTTTTTTAGGGCTATTGGCCATTATTATGAGGGTAGCAATAATCATTTAAAGGTCCTATATTACATAAAATTGTCTCTTATGAGTTTTTAGCCATGTGATAATGCTGTTACCTTCTCAAAAAACATCTGTGGAGTCATGTTTTGTTTAATTCAAACATGTTTGAGTAAACCTGGTTTATTAGTCTGTTTACATCTTCAAAGTTAACAGCTACCTTTTACAATTAGTTGAGTAGACATTGGCAATTTCAGGGCTGAAATTATGCAAATGATTCTAGTGAAGGTGTGTGGAGTTTAAAAACACAGTGGAGTGGTTTCCGTTTGAGAGAAGAACTCAGCCTAAATGCAGGATTTTTGTTAACCATGTGTGAATGAAACAAAACACACTGGATATGTTTGTGATGAGGAAATTACATTATAGCATAGATCAGAAAATAGTGTAATATTTGCACTTTAACTGAATAAAATGTTAGTATTTAACAGCATTAATACACATTGTATTGCTTCAAATTGATGTAATTACAATTCCTTTACTTTACAAAATGCACAGATATTTGTTTTCTCGATTTATGCTTTTATGAACGCTGTGTAACTATGAACATATCAGTTATGTCATGATTTAAAACTACATTCTTTAAAAACCTTGAGAGCTAGAACATTGTAAAGACCTGCTGCAGTGTGTGGGTGAGTGGAGGAGATGACAGTGGATATGTAAAGGCCAAAAGCAGTACGCAGGTCATATATTACTGTAGAAACAAGAGGCTGACAGGGCCACAAAGCACCTGTCCTCGGGTCCTAGAAGTGTTTAGCACATTAAAGATCCCTCCAAATTTCACAGTAACACTACACTTGGCCCTGGGTACAAGGTTGTGACATGTAAACCCAAGAGTGGACAATCTCAACTAAAAAAGGCAACTATATTTTTTGAGAATTTTAGAGCCAAATCTGTGTTATAATGTTTCCTCATCAAAAACATACCCGTAGTTTTGTTTTATTTACAGACAAACCCTGCAAATTTTGGCTTCTTCTCTCAGACAGAAAACACCCTGTTCCACCTTGTGATGTCATGTGGTAATACAGGAAATGCTCCACTGTGTTTTTGTACTCCATACATGTACACTAGAATCATTTGAATGATTTCAGCCCAGGAATTGCAAATCTCTATTGAACTAAAGGTAAAAGATAGCTGTTAACTTGAAAATGAGCACTTCATGACATCACAAGGTGAAGCAGAGCATTTTGAGTTGAGAGTTGTAGTCATATTAATAAAGAAAGGATTACTCAAACATGTGTGAATGAAATAAAACACAACTCCAAGTATGTTTTTGATGACGTAACATTCTAATATGACTAAAAGCTCACAAGAGTCAATTGTGCACAATATAGGACCTTTAATATTTGCATGTTAAATATCTCTACTCTTAATAAAGATCCAGTCTTCAACAAATATGAATAATTTGTTGTGGTTTGGTGATTGTAAAATGGAATCGCGTGAGCAGACTACTTAAGACTCTTTGATCCTTTGATGCTTGTGGTGTTATTTTCAACATTTTGTTTTTAACCCCTGCCAAGATCTGCTCACATTACCTACTGTCCCATTTCATTATCGACACGCAAAGATCCTACCGCAACTCAACCTTTTATAGTCTCCTCTGCTCCAGCGGTAATTCTCAAAGATGTTTAAAAAGCCCCTTTAGGTACCTTAACCGAGCAACTTAAAGTGAAAATATTGTACAGGGAGACAAAAGGAGGTGATAAAACCATTGTTTCCTTTGTCCACACTTGGACCTTGTGGTCAAATTCCCATGGGAAAAACAACAGAGCAATAAGGTTATAGATACACTTTGGATTTTTTCAGTGTTTGCACAAAGAAAGTTACATGTTATTATTTTTGGTCTTATCAATTAAAAGCTTTCAGCACTACATAGATGCTGAAAGAGCTAGCTGCATTATCACTGCTTCAGTGACCTTGGACCAAACTCCAACAAAACGATAACGTGCAAAAACACACACACTCCTTACTACAAAACTAGATACTGCAATATATAAGGTCTTATTTTCTTTTCTTACTTTCTTTCAATATCAGCATATTCAGTTATTTCATAAATGAACTCAAACTTGCAGTTCAGTGTAGTAGGGTGTATCGGTACATGCTCAGTTTGTATGGTACACCTCACATAAATAGGCCTGGCTGGCTGTCACGAACACATTTTGAAGCATAATATACTACTACAGAGATAAACAGTAATATTGAAACTACTTTATGCCACTGACAGAAAGCAGATAAATCAATTTTAATTAGAGAGTAACATTAAAAGGCCTGAATGAACTAATAAACAGCCATAAAAGTGACTTAGTCTACCCTCTACAGCTTAAACATTATCGTATTACAACAAAAATAACAAAAATCTGCCCATTATTGTAAAGAAAATGTACACAGGATCAACACTGAACCTAAAAATGTATTGTTCTAGCTTTCAAGTATTGAACAATAAGTCAATTATTGTTCATATCATATGTATATGTAATTATCATAACAGGCCTACACATAATATCATTTTTGATCATCCTGTGTGATCTCTGTATCATTGACCTAAAAATGTCCCGTCTTTAAACTTAAACGAAAAACAGTATACCTTGGAGACAGCCTGACTTAAGTGGAGGTATGAATAAAGCAGTGTATTTGACAAATATCTGTCATGTTTATGTGCTCTGATTGTTGCAGTGGACTTTATAGTGGCCTATGCCAGTAGTCTACAGTGTAGTGTGGTGCTATGTAGCTCCTCTGGGTCTGCATTAAAACACAGCTAATGGTGCCATTACTAGCCTTGGGCACTGAGGGGATCCTCTACCCAGGTCGCAACAATGGGAATTCCATTACAAACAGGTTTCACTGCACCAGTGATATACTCCTCTACTTCCTGTTGTCAAGCGCTCTCTCAGTGATTCCATAGATTCCTCCCAGCAGGCTCTGTAGGTTCATAATGACTTATGGTGGCTTAGTTACACAACCCAGCAGAACAGTGGTTTGGGGATAAACCTGGTCTGCGCTGATTGGCCTCTAGAATATCATGCCAAATACTTTCTTTGTGGCTCCCTGGTACTTCAGTGTCAGCCCTCTAGAAATCTCTGATAAAAGACAGTATCTTTTGTCCACATGACTCCATGCTGACGTCCATCACAAAAAAACACCTTTTAGTACAGCCATTTTGTCACTGGGTTCAAGAAAGAGTTGCTGGTACACCAAAATAATTAGGTCTAAAGTATATAGCAATCAATTGTTAACTCTGATTTTTAATACCTCAGGGCTGCTGCGGAAACAATAGCTGACCACAACTGTCTATGGACTGAATGAATAATGCATTGCAAAGCACTAACCTTGAAAAGCGCAGTATATCCTAGACATTAATATTATTATCTTGCCATTAAAATGAATACACAAGAAGTATAACAACTTAATCCAATTATTTTTGAAGAGCCCTAAATCACAACAGCAGTGGCCTCACAGGATTTCAACAAATTGTAAAGTTTGAAAAGTATCACGGGTGCCATGCTTTCACTGCCTTTTTTTCTTGTATTGCCCCACTATCTAAATTATGATTTTAATTTGTGTGCTACAAATAGTACAGTACGACTTTGAATATATAAACACACACTTACATTGTGCCATCTTATTTAGCCATCTGTATCGGTAATGCAAACAGCAATTTTACACCCATTTATGTTTTGTTAATTGAAAAATGTATTGTAGCACAAATTATGTCTTTTTGTATACAGTATTGTATGAAATTAGGAAAAAATATGACTCACAGCCATAGCTTTAAGCACAAGCAGAAGTAGGATTGTTGTCCAATTGTTATAAAAATATATCTTAAAGGATGACTGAAAATTTGGTGCCAAAAGCATGTGATTTGGACATTTCTGTTCAAGTTACCACAACAGCTCACATGGCACGGTGCACTTTTTTGTGTGGTTCTATTTTAAATGACACTTTTGGACACAACCCTTTTTGTCCAGGCTTGGTACTTATTGTGAATTTATGATGGCATTCCAATAAAGCTGGAACTATATAAAAATTTTAATATGTTTTATAAATAGATTATCTGCCTCAGAGCGTAAACCCACACTACTGAGAAACTACTGAGGACAAAAGCGAGTAGACCAAACTATGAGACAATCTTGCCAAAAGCACAGGACCCACACTGGTCTCTTCACTCTGCATGGCTCTGCTCCAGCCTGGCTTTGTTACTAACCCCACTTTGAAGCCCACCTCCCATGACCTCCTTTAATTTCTAGGGTCTCTCAAAGACAAACAAGCTCTAACAAGATCGAGAGCTCCATTCAGACGAAATAAAATACTGTTTCCATATGAACAAAAAATATGAATGAAGTGGATGTGCCAATAAGACTAACAAATATACGTACACATAGGAGATAGTGGATTGAAAATATATCAAATTGTGCTATTTTTTATGACATTGCAATTGCAATTAGATTTGTGTTATGCAGTAGTAGTATATTGACAGCAGGAATCAGTTCAGACTTCAGAGGGCACAACACATCCAGGAGCACCAACATTTGACAATATCATGCAGTTTAGAACTTGTCTGCAACTCTAAACTGCAGAGTTAGCAAGTTTTGAGCAAAAGAGACAGGATATTATTTGTGACCGTGGAAGTGTGTTTTTAATTCGTCTGGTGAACAGACAGTGTACAGATACTGTTTTGAGGTGTCCGACTCCCTTTCTTCTATGTTTTCTTATTCTTCCAAAAGTGAAGACAACAGTGCAATGCAACTAGAGCTGACTGCAGCCCTGAGGCAGACCCCACCCTGGGTCCATCCCCTGTCCTGGTCTTCAGGCAGGCCCATCTTTCATGACCAGCTGAGGGAAGATCATACAGAGAGTTGTGTCTTCAAAGCTGCTCTCACGCTTCTTTCCTTCGCTCTAAAAGCCTCCAGGTGAATGGAGGCTGTTTTTGGAAATCATCATCAACCATCACATATTAAAATCAGATTGATCATGTTTCAAAAACTTTCTTTAAACGGACACCATGCATTACATGCCTGGAGTCATTAGCTAATAGCCTGAGTGCACAATGAGATTTGTAAATAGCAACCATTCAAAAAAAATTATAATATTGAAGATGTAAGATTGTCATCCTTTCCTCTTACCATGTAACAAGTTTTGCTTCCTTTTGTTTTACTTGAAATGAAAGATTAATGCCATTAACTCAAAGCAAATGAGTCCCAGGCCTAAGAGTGCTTGGTTTACTAACAGGCTGCTAAACTCTGGTGCGTCTGTTGAAACCAGAGAGCCCCCAGGCCCTGGGGATGCTGGGAAAAGGATCAGGGCTAAAGGCTGCCTAAATCCATCTATCATGGTCACGTCTCTCTGGGCCGCTTTGTCTACTCACTTCCTCTTCTGGTGTTTAAGTTCAAATCAGCTCATAACATAGGCATTCATGCCAAAATGTGTAGCACAAGGACCTTTCTGCCATGTTTGCATCTATTAAAGTGCCAGTGGGCCAGCAAGGCCTTTGGTGGATTTTGAAGGTAGCTCCTCTCAGCTGTGGGCCTTTTCCCTTTTCAGCCTGTCCCCCAACAATAGGTGCAGTCAGGGAGAGGTCATAAAAAACAGTGTGAAAGCATCTCCACTCCTCCTCTCTCCCTCTGCCCATTCTCTGAGCACACAAGGACAGGCACTAACTGTCCGAGTGTCACCGGGGTAATTGTGGGGAAGCGAGAGCAAAGCTACCCTGCAACACGTCAAACTTTGGCAACACAACACCTTAGCTCAACATAACCGTAATACATTCATAATAATATATACGAAATATTAAAGGGTACATTACATTTGGCTGGTTTCTCTGCCTGGTTGTTTACATATTACCAAGCCCTTATCAGCCTAAACAATGACATAAGACATGCTGCAAACGCACTGCAGCAGTTCCAATGGCATTCTACACACATTCCTTACATAGTGAGTGACTGCTGCACAGAAGTGAAACTCTAGTTTATGTGAGCTATGGCTCCTGGCCCCAAGCAAAGTTTCACAGTTATTATTTTTACCTTATCGAGGGCTCTGTAATGCACTGCCACTCCTCACCTGAAGTGAGTCACTTGGAAACAGCAAAAGAAATGAAGGTGAACAAGGCACACATATAAAAGATAATCAAATCTTATTTTAGTAATGAAATGTAATAGCACTGGAAATGGAGCCACATACTGCTTAAATCAAGTTAATGTCAACTTTCTTTTCTGTTTGAGTTTGTGCAAGCCTAAAAGCTAAAGATACTGACATGAGAGGACAGGTAAGTTAAGAGGGGAAAGAAATAAGAAGGAAACCCTCTCAGTTGAAGCCAATAAAAGAGGAGCTGCTCTCTGGGAGATTAAATATGAACGGAACAAAACAAAACCAGGGCTTTGAGACCCTCCGAGTTCTAGCCATTCTTTTGGCCACAGTAGCCTAGCAACCGCTGCTTGACCAGTCCATTGTGCAAACGTATGTTAAGCTTTTATCCCTCATTAGCAACATTCCTCCCTGCAGGCTGGGATTTTCCAGATTAGGTTGAAAAACACAAAAGAGACTGACCAAATCTCACTGACTTCCAACATATTACTTTACAGGCTAATCATTGATCAAATAGCTGCATGTTTGTCTGTGTGAGAGTGTGTACTCTGTGAGCTGATAACTGACTGGCTCAGGCTGAGAAGTTGAGTCCAGACTAAGATGAGGTGTTTTGGCTGTGTTATTTTGGGTCTTTGTTGACTGTGAGTACAACAGTGCAAAGTCTAAAGATGGGCTTCCCCAGATGTGTCACAAACACCTAGCACCTCAGTATGCCCTTTAATCGAGGGGCGGCAGAGTGGGCTGATTACTTCTATAAAACTTTTCTAAACACACTGGACAACAACATGACAGCACAGACAGCAGATGTGACCCATCTCAAACTCTACAGGGGGCTCCTGTGTGTGTGTGTGTGTGTGTGTGTGTGTGTGTGTGTGTGTGTGTGTGTGTGTGTGTGTGTGTGTGTGTGTGTGTGTGTGTGTGTGTGTGTGTGAGTGTGCAGCAGTGTTTTCTGAACCCTCTGTCCTCTTTACGGGCAAACACAAACCTGCACTCATTCACATTTAAGTCAACACTCATATTGATACAGATGTACCAAGTGCTCTCAGCTCGCTGCTGTTATCTGGTGGGCTTACTACAATGGCCTTCTATACTGTTATTATATTCGGTGCCATTTGAATGAAATAGTCACATAATTTTATATTTACTTACTTACTATATTTACTCTATTTTTCAAGTTTACCAAATGATGACATGTTTTCATAATAATGGAATAAAATTTAGGTTATGGGTTTCCAGCAGTCGTGACTCTGCTCTGCACTGACCAAACAGTGAAATGCACAAGTATAATATATGCAGAAGTATGATATATGCATGTATGTTTGTCCATGACTTCATTAAGTCTTTTGCACTCTCTGCATTGATGCTTCTGAGCCTCAGAGAGCTGAGGCACCAGAACACAGTGCAACAAAGTGCAGGGGTCGTGTTACACTCGCACACCTGGAGGAAGGGGCTACGTGACTCATTGTGAATATATTATGCAGTTTTCTTTCATTTACTCATGAAACAAATACTCTAATCTTTTTGTTGTCAGATGTCACTATCCACAGTCAGTAAATAAATTCAGAAAAAGGTTTATATTCCATTTCTGTAAAAAGAAATGCCAGATACTATGCTTAGCTCATAAGCAGAGTTTAAGACCTCAAATGTGGTCTTTGATCATGCCTGGAGCTTGTCTTACCCTATGACCTCTATTATCAGTGGTAAACAACGCGGTTGGCTGAAACCATGGCCTGACAGTGGGTTGATATGGTTAGTGTTTAGTAAATATCTGAATATTTGAACACAGGGAGAGCCTGAGGTGAGGAGGGGGCTGGGAAGGTGTGTTGGGTGTCTAAAAGAGTGAGGGGATGTGAATCGGGGTGCAGCTGAGCAAACTGACCTGATTTCACATCCTCATGACAGTATACCCCCTCCCACTGCCTATCCTAATAGGTCTATCTTAAGTAAAACTGATGACTAAAGTACTCCAAATAAGAATAAACACACTACAGCACTTTGTGCAGCTCTGGTATAGAGTATGCTCAGTATACAATTAAAACCTCACAAATGGGCCTATGTTTCCTGTGTGCCACATGTTTGCCTAAATTAAAAATGGGGGTAGTTTGTCATCAATTAAATCAAATAATAAATGAACACAGTTAAAACTGTACTTACTGTTACTAGACTTTAGGTCCCGGTGAATGATGGGTACCACAGCTCCCTCATGCAGATAGTGCATCCCTCTGGCGATCTGCACGGCCCAGTTGACCAAGATGTGAGGTGGGATACGTCTTCCAGTCAGCGCCCGGTTCAGAGTCCCACCTCGAGCATATTCCATGACCAGACACAGGTTTGGCTCCTCCAAACAAACTCCCTCTAGTTTGATAATGTTCGGGTGCTGCAGCATTGAAAATAGTTTTGCTTCTTGTTTAACACTGGCAGCGGTAGCTGTTATGTCCTCGTCTGGATCTTGCCGAGCGGCCTTCACAGCCACCTCCTGATCTTTCCATGTTCCCCGGTAAACTTTGCCAAATCCGCCCACGCCTATGATTTCTTCTAAAACCAGTTCACTGAATGGGATCTGTACAGGAGAGCCTGGCACTCGCTCTGGTGTAGTGGTGGCAGGGATACGATAAATTGCAGGCTGATAAGTCACATAGTTCGATGGAAATATCCCGACCCGGTGGTTAACTTTACCCGTCCACCAGCCCTCGTCACCAGATATAGCAGCGTCCTTAGACAGAACCTCCACCACGTCCCCACGCCGCAGACTGAGCTCGTCTTCCCCGCTGGCCTCATAGTCATAAGCAGCTGTCCACAGGGACCGAGAAGGGCACAGAGGGGCAGAGTGGGCCCATGACCGCGCTGTGGGGGGCTCAGTCCAGCCATGCTCCCCCGTCCCACCGCCTTCCGGCCGCCCTTCACCGTTTGGGAAAGCGGCCTGAGAGACATCCATATCTTAGTGGCTGTAGGGGCACCATAGGGTGCAGAGCCAGGTCAAACAGTAGAATATTGACAGTAAAAAGTATGTTTAAGAAGCATTGTTATGTTGCATCTGACATAACAGGGGAAAAGGAGAGCAAAGGGGAATTCCCTGCCCTGCGCACGGCAGGCTCACTGTGTCCAAAGTCCTGAGAGCACCAAATCCGTATCCACGTCGGCACTCCTCAAATGTCCCACGGTCACCACAGAGCAAAGTTACTTCAAAAGCGAAAATATGTGACTAGTGTCATCAGTAATAAATGCTTAGTAAGCGGCGCTCTCATGAACAGACAAACCGTACAATGATCTCAAGCACATTAGCCCTGGTCTGAGGAAAGCTAACGCGCAGGAGCTAACGCTAGCCTCTGCTTTACTGATGGGTTGGTCGCAAAGTTTTGGCAGGTGCCCCGCAGGAGGTGCACCTGCCCCGTCCTCTCGGAGCGCACAAACTACTTTATGAGGCCTCGGTCTGAAGGTTACCGCAATGGTCGCTCAGTAGATATATTGATATGGAAGACTTAAATAGTTGTTTACATCCATATGTAAAGTACATACCACACTTTTGGCTAGCAGGTTAGCTTAGCATAGGACCGCTGTCTAATACCGCACTTGGAAAAGTTGTTCAGTTGTTTTAACAAGGACTATTCCAAAATTATACTATACTGTATGCACCAGTATACGCGAGGGTCGAAACGTCTTAAAAACATCTTGTTTTCAATTCAGGAAAAAAGAAAAACTGGAGTTATTCGTCCGTTTTAATCAAAACAACCCCCATCGCATAGTCCTCATTCGGAGCCAAACGCAGCAGTGGACGATCCCGAGACGCGACGCTCCGCCGCTGGCGGTGGAGGACTCTGATTGGTCAACAGCAACACTTGACCGCCGCAACACCGGGGGAGGGGGAGGAGTCTGCGGAGGAATGTGAGAGCGCAGCGCGCGAGAGACTTAATGCTGTGGGAAAAGAGCGCTGTGACCGTGGACCGGCCTGCCCACTCCTGCAGGAGTCATGACCACACATGACATGTGTTCTATGTGTAAATCTATACACAAAACTAATCTCTATAATGATGGCAAGAACACAACAACAACAACAACATAATAATAATAATAATAATAATAATAATAATAATAATAATAATAATAATAATAATAATAATAATAATAATAATAATAATAATAATTCCCCTTCACCTTTTCGAATAATAATATTATCATTATTCGAGGATGGGGATCAAAGGGGGGAGGGGGCGAAGAATTGTGGGAAGGACGCGGCGGATGCTGCGCACCAAACAGGCTGCTGGAGGTAGAGAGGTGAACAGGACAAGATGAGGATCGAGATAGCAGCATCGGAAGAACAGAAGAAGAGGGGCTTTCTGACGACGCTGAGGACGAGCTGAGCATGAAAGACAAGGACAAGAGCTGCATCGCTCCGACATGGAGGCGTAGCGTGAGCTGCGCACCATAAACTGTATTTTATTGTAGCTTAGCAGCAGCACCATTCATCCGTCCAACCTGAGCGGGGAGGAGGAGAGCGAGGGAGACATGGGCTCCCAGGTTGTGCAGACCCTGCGCCAGGGGGTCTGGGCATCTCTGACTGGCGGCTGGTACCACGATCCGGAGCAGAACAAATTTAACAACTCCTGCCACCTCTATTTGTGGATTTTCCTGCTCATGTTACCTTTGTCTCTCCATCTGGTGAGTAGTGTGCACTCATAACATGACGTTCGAGGCCGCTATAGGCTGCCTAAAGGGAGCAGAAGGTTGTTTCCTTCGCTGAAGAGCACTGCGGTTCAAACAAAGTAGTAGTAGTTGTCTTGTTGCTCACAGGAAAACACAAGGCCAGAGAAACGCACACTGTCGCAGTGTTTCCCGCATGCAGTGAGAGGACGCATGGCTGCCCTGAATGTGTGGCTCTGTTTATGTAGTTCGCTATTGTCCTGTAAGCCTCTGACCTTAATTATTAGCTATAGCTAAGGAATAGAGCAGTAACATCAAACCAACATTGTATTACAGTTTTTGTAGAAACCTCACATTCTTTATTAGCATTTATGTAAACCCTAGGTCTATTTTACATCACACAATTGTGTTTGTAGCATACGCTGCCTTTTAGGTCAATATCTGAAAACTCCAGTAAGAACCAGGATCTAGAATTAAGATATGGCTACTTCAGAAAGTTAGGAGGAACAAAAAAAAAAAAAAAAAAAAAAAAAAGAAATACTATAATTTACTTATAGGGTGGAAAAGACTGCTCAGAGCTGCTGCCATGTTTAATATTTCAGAGTTCATCGATCATGAGCACACATGACACAGCAAACACAATATCAGGATCCTAAGATTATATCTGACCATATGTGGACATTTCACATATTTGGCTGTAATTTAAAAAAAAAATATTACAACCCACCTGACATTGTATCAGCAAATAACAGACTTTTTCTAGTAGAAAATAGTAGAAAATGTCTAGTATTTGTGTAAGATTGAGATTTAGCATGATATCCTCTCCAAATTATTGTTGTTTTTTCTCCCATGCAGGCTCTACCTCCCACAACTATGGCTTTAAGCATATACTGCTCCTCTGTCACTGTTTTCTTCATCCTAATCAAGATGGCCAACTACCGGCTCCATGTGATGTTCGATGAAGGTGAGGCAGTGATCCGGAACAGCCTCTCTGACCTCAGTAAAGCTCAAGACAAGAAGAGCAATGCCTCAGATGCATGTTCTGCTGGTATAAGGTAAGTCCTAATTGTGCTATTCATGCATTATTGGTGGACAATTATGATCAATTGTGATTTCAGAACTCTAAGAACCTACAAAAAGTATCTGGTATACTACAAGCCAGGGGATATTTTCATTTTGTAATAACCCAGTGGTGCTCCCCAAAGGAAGTTATTATTAAATATAGGTCATTGTAATTATTTCCAGTGAATGAAGCAAAATTATGACCCCAGATTAGTTCATGCAGGGTTGGGAGCAGTCTTATTAATTTGTTCAGTAATTTTAATGTTTATAAATGATACATGTTATTTGCCCATCCTGATCTTTTGTTTGTCAGGAAAAGCAGTACTGTGCCAGACAGTGTCCCTATGTCCATGCTGGGTCGGAAACGCACCAGTCCAGTGATTCAAGTGACCATAAAACAGACTGAAACTGACTCAGGGCTGATAGGAGTGGTGAGTTAACAATATACAAAAAAAACAAGTCATATATATTGGGGAAAATGTTTTTAATCTGTCTTCTGTTCAGGAGGGCTTAAAATCAGATGAAATGAAAGCTTCTGAAGGTGAGATTATTTTACCAGAAGGTAATATATTCATTTTGAATTATTATATCTTTCTAACTTAACTCACACATTTGCCAAAGCACTGTTGCAGTAATGGCGTTGCATGTGCATTATATAAACAAAGTTCGTTGAAGAGTTGAGTTACACTTCTCCAATTGTAAATTTTAGCCTGTGTATACAAGCAACTTCCTTATTGGCTGACTCATATAGTTTCCTCAGGCAACACTTGCACCTTTTCTGTGATACTGCCAGTCTACTTATATGTACAATGAGACGAGGATAACCCACGGTAGTCAAATTGTTTTATCATTTTAAATTCTATCAATCCAAGGACAAGGTTTGAGTACTGCTGAGAAGAGGCCATTGGCGGTAGGCCTGCAGCTGAGTCCAGAGCCATCTCCTGAGGACCTCTCTAGCCCCAATCCTGACCAAGCCGCCCCTCTGCTGCTGGCCCAGCAGAGACCCCCATCCAAAGCTGAGAGGGAAGAGGTGTGTCCTGACTCTTCTAGTGGGACTACTAACACAGGAGCAGAAACAATTAAAACAACAAAAAGAAAAGAGGACAGTGAGAGCTCTCACACAAGGCTCACAAGGACTGAAAAACAAAAATCACCAGATTCAGAAAAAAGAGATGAAGAGAAAGATTGTGACAGTAAAGAGGTGTCAGACCAGGAAACAGCCGATGAAGGCCTACCTCCCTCCAAAGGAAGTGGAGATGAGAGTGAGGAGGAAAATCAAGTACAAACAGGCTCAGATGCCAATAACAACTCAGTGCTGAGCTCGCAGCATGATGAGGACGAGTTTGTGGACATCCCAGAACTGCCGCTACAGGTACACCATCGGGTCACCCACTGATTTAATCTTAACACAGTGTCCTAAACACAAATAAGTGTGTCCTTTTGTACTTTTCAGTCTGAAGAAGCAGAGGAGGCCTTCTGCTCAGATGAGATAGAAGTGGTTCTGGTGGATAACTCTAGACCAGGCCCCAGCTCATCTCACCTGGACGACAGCGACACAGTGAAAATCATCATCACCATGTCATGCGACCCTCAGACTGCTGCTCAGCTGGAGGAGAGTGTGAAGCAGAGCCTGCTGGAAAATGCACAGGTGCAGATTCATATTTTATGAGTACTGTTTCAAACGACATATTTGTTACAAAATATTAACAACAATGCACTCTCAAATTGCAATTAGGAAAAGTATCACTTCAGTAGTTAGCTTTTTTTCCTAGTTTATTTACTGTACACTGGACCAGCTTTATACCCTCTATCCTGTGCTTGAGGGTTCACGGGAGTTTGCCTAACCTGTTCACATGTGCTTTGTGAACTTGACAGGCAGGTCAGTGCAGCGTCTGCCGTGATGCAGCTCCTATATAAACGGAAGAAGATGGATAGATAATAGATGGATAGATGGAGCTTATTTAACAGGGACCAGAGAGGGACAAGAGATACTTGTTTGAGCTAGAACTAGTTTGAGTCAGCAGTCCCCATATCTTATATCATATTTAATGTTTCTTTTTGGCAGTGTGTAAGAAGATGTTTTCACCTTGGTTTGTTGGCTAAATACAACACAATAACTTATGTCAACACAAATTTCCATCTAGGGTGCAAACATGTAAGGGCAATATATACTTGTGTCTGTCAAATTTTGTGGTTGGATTATGCCTAACAATGTTAAATGGTGTCTGTGCACTTTTAGGCACAGAAGGATTCTGGAGAATGCCACATCAAGATCCCTGTCATCACTTTTGACTGTCCAGATGAGGAGCAACAGGACATACCAGGCAGAGAAGAGGCTAAGGAATCAGAGGATGAAGACACACCCAAACAACAAATAAGTCCCACGGAAGAGTTTCATCTTTGCAGGGAAACAACCAGCTCAGATTCCCCCACGGTGGAGTGTCCTGAAGCAGGGCCGGATAACATTGGACTTCAGCTGACTTCAGAGAGTATGCCCAGCCAACAGATCACCAATGACAACAGCTCGTCTGGCATCGACATGAACTCACATCTTGACGACACAGATCCTTTTGAGGTGAAGACAGACATGCAAGGGTTTCTGCGTATCCCCCCTGCACTGGGCCGATATGGACCAGGAGGAAGGACTCATATCCGAGGGCTCAGCATGGACAGTGGGAAAGATGCAGTGCTGTTAGATCGCTCCAATACAGTATGTTACTATTATACACCATGAAAGTTAGTTAAAGGTGCACTGTGTAACTTTTCTGGAGGGTCCGCCTATGGCTTGTCGTCATGGAGATGTTGTTGCATTGTCTGGAATGTCCCGGTATGTAAATGTATGTAAATGTATCCATCTTGCATTTACACAATGACAGTTACTTTGAGTGGGCTCGCCTCTCTACAGATCCGACATTTAACTTGGCCCTATGACGTCACCTGCTGTCTCTATAGAAATTAATATGTGTAATGTTATACTGTGGAACATTCGAGGCCATGGAGAAAAGCTGGTAACGGATTCACTACCAGAAAAGATACACAGTGCCCCTTTAACTAGGCCTCTTACAAACTATAATTTGTAATTTAATCTGTCACTTCTAAAATATATAATCAAAGTAAATATCATCTTTTATTTATAAAATAATATTTTTGGATTAGTATTTGTTGATGTGAATCTGTTTGCACAAACAGGAAAACTTTTGATACCCAGTGATCATTATTTTATTTTTCAGACAACAATGACAACTTCCAAGTCCGACCTGGAAGCAAAGGAAGGCCAACTTCCCAATGAATCCAATTTCCTGGAGTTTGTTTCATTGATTGGGTCATTAAACACTCGAATGGGAGGGGCAAGTGCACAAGAGAAAGACACATCAGAAGACAAAAAGGAAGTGGCAGCTTCCGAAGGTAACTGCATTACAGCGTTGTATCATAAATTAAATACAATACCAGTCAAAGTTTGGACTCACCCTCTTATTCATAAATATTTATTACTTTCTACATTTGGTATACACACAGAAAACATGATGATACATTATATTTTGTAACAAAATCCTCAAATTATTCACAATTTGCTTTGTTTTTTGGAAACAAATTTAAATTAAAGCCGCAAGCGGCGTTGGTCGGGCCCTCGCACCTGCGGCCTATGGGGGTGGGGAGGCATGCTCCATGCCAGCAATACAAAGTATTTTCAGCCGCACAAGATGTCATGTCAATCTAAAGCACAGCAGCAGCTTCAGTGCATTTTTGTTTTTTACAGTTCCCTTGTCTACTACATGGTGGCGCTATGACATACGGGCAGTTCATTTGCATAAAAATGTTTCTCTTCATCATATACAAGGCTATGCCAAATTTCGTGTGGTTGGCTCAAGTGGTACGCTAACCGTGACCCACTTTGCGTTTAGGGGGCTAAGCTACTGTATTTTCTTGCAGTTCACTTGCCTACCATATGGTGGCGCTATGCCAAACTAAAATGTTTCCTCTCAGCATATGCAATCCTACCCCAAACTTCGTGTGGCCGGGTCTAACCCTCTCAGAACAGACCCTGTCAGACCCTGTCAGACCCTGTTAGACCCTGTTAGACCCTGTCAGACTCTGATAGACCCTGTCAGACCCTGTTAGATCCTGTCAGACTCTGTTAGACCCTGTCAGACCCTGTTAGACCCTGTTAGATCCTGTCAGACTCTGTTAGACCCTGTTAGACTCTGTTAGACCCTGTTAGATCCTGTCAGACTCTGTTAGACCCTGTCAGACCCTCAGCATGTAGACAAATTTAAATAACTTTACTAAATATTTTTCATTTACTCTTTGCTATGTTATACAATATATCTTGCTTCATATATTTGATGTCTTCTGTGAGTATATGAAATGTAGAAAGTAGTAAACATATAACAGAAAAACATTGAATGAAAGGGTGTGTCCAAACGTTTGACTGGTAATGTAACGTGTATGTGTAAAGTGTAATGTTTTCGTTTGCAGACAATCTTAGTACCGCCTCCCCACCAGAGGAGGCAGTCACAGAAACCAGTGTAAACATCAAACCAGAAAGACCTCAACCTCCGACCAGCCTGCCTACCCGACAGGCCATACCCCCTACACACATCCCCATAGTCTCCCCAGACAGGTATATAACCCTGCAATATCAAGATCAAGATATATGACTTCATGTTTTTTTTACTCTAACCTATGCAGTATTTTTGACTCTTGTTCTTCAGTCCGCAGACAGAGAAAGACCCGGATTATGACTCGTTGCCATCACAAACCTCTCAGTCTGAGAGCTCCATGCTGCAGGTCATCTGCAGACCAGAAGCCACCAACAAAGAAGAAGCATACACTTTCCACACTGTACACAGTAAGTGGATAATACTAGTGCATGTACGTTGTTTTAGTTAAAAGTGCACTGTATAACTTGTCTGGTGGAGAGTCCATCACCTGCTTGTCTCCATGGGGATGTGCCTAGAATGTTCAACAGTATGGCCATAAATATATTAATCACCATGGAGAGTTGCAAGTCTAATTACAGGTTGGCAAAGGAAATTCAGTTTTTCAAATGCATGAAAGTTTATTTGTTCGAATACGTTTTGCAGCTCATCCAAGCTGCTTCTTCAGTTCTGGTCAGATGCTGATGGACACTGCCTTATATCTGCCTGAAGGGAGGAGCTAATTACTAATTACTAACTAACAGGTTAGATTTTTTTTTTTTTGAGTCCTTAAACACCTGTAGCTGCAGATTTGTTTAATGCCATACAATGGACAACCAAACCAAAGTGTTAACATCTCCATTGAGACCCTCTGAAGAAAAGTTACACAGTGCACCTTTAAATTATGTGATCAATTACAAAATGTTTTTGTTTTTTTTTACATTTTCTTTTATTCTACCAGGAGATAGGCCACGTAAGCTATATGCAGAAAGAGCCCTAAACTTGCCACTTGGAGCTGAACTCATTACAGGAAATATGTGGTATTATCTTTCTTTACTACAGCTTCTTCTGAGTTTTAATATAACTGTTTTTAATTTTCCTAAACAGTTTGTTATGTTTGTGAAAATGTCCTTTGTCCTTATTTATGTATTTCTCTGTATTTGTAGTGACCTGTTGTCCACTTCGTCCAACTCGGAGTGTCAGGACGGACTCATGGGTCACTCCGACTGTCCTTTCCAGCGACGCATCATCCCAGCTCACAGGCTCCGGCCGAGGAGGACACACCCCGAGATCTTTCAGGTTATTTTCATATATGCATTTCATCATTGTTTTAGTAGTCAGCATTTAGTGTTTTGATTAGTCTACAGGTTAAATCAGTTAAATTTATACGTTTAGATTTTAAATACATTTTAACTAAATAAAAGCTGAAATATAGTGACTAAAGGCTAGTTAGAGTATATTCATGAATAAATAAGTGTACCGGTATATTGATGAAAATCTGAAATAATTTATTCTATTTTGCCATTCGGTGCTAAAACATATTTTTGCATTTGTTTCAGAGTCTGTTTAGTCCAGAAATCTATTACAATGATTAAAATACAAGAATTTTCTCTGTGTCTTTTTATCAGGAAGAAGACTCCTTGGATGAGTCATCAGAAGCATCCACACAGGAAAAGCCAAGACAGAAAATTTATTATAAACTGAGATTATTTCCTGGTAAATGGATAAATATCCTGTATGACCGGTTGACGTTGATGGCCCTGCTGGATCGGTACACAGATAAGATATAACATTTATATTTTACTTTAAAGGTGCACTACGTAACATTTGTAGTGGAGGGTCTGCCAACTGTCTCCATGAAAATGTTATTCATTTGTCTAGAATGTTCCACAGTATAGATTCAACCTATCTACAAGGAAGACAACAATTTACAATACACCCCCGCCCGCGCTCTGAGGTCCGAGGGCCAGCTCCAACTCGTGGTTCCTAACACGAGACTTAAAGGGATATGCCACCCCCAGGTCAAATTTGGGCATCTCCCCACAGTCCAGAGACTAAAATAAGTGGTGGAAAGCGTTTTCCTGCTCACCCAGCCATTGTCCGAGTCTGTCGCCACTGACCGCCGCGGTATCTGCAGCTCCTCCGCCTTAGACTGGAGTCTAACGTCGCCAGAGAAAGATTTCGGCCAAAAGCAATTAATTTGCTCGATGCCTTTCCCAATTACTTTGTGTGTAGTGCGCATTCATATCGAGTGCAAATAAATGTGCAAATCAACAAGGAGAGCTTGCCTTGGTCATTTTGGGTGGGAACTAAGCACGCTGCCAGGGGAATCCCAGTTACGCACCGGGAAGGGAGTTCCCCTGTTGCACAACGTGGTGCGTGATTCGGCTGTATTCTTACGCACTGGAAAATAGTTCCCACCCAAAATGACCAAGGCAAGCTCTCCGTGTTGATTTGCACCTTTATTTGCACTCGATATGAATGCGCACTACACAGAAAGTAATTGGGAAAGGCATCGAGCAAATTAATTCCTTTTGGCCGAAATCTTTCTCTGGCGACGTTAGACTCCAGTCTAAGGCGGAGGAGCTGCAGATACCGCGGCGGTCAGTGGCGACAGACTCGGACAATGGCTGGGTGAGCAGGCCACTTATTTTAGTCTCTGGACTGTGGGGAGATGCCCAAATTTGACCTGGGGGTGGCATATCCCTTTAAAATCAGAGGAGACAGAGCCTTTTCTGTGGCTGGACCAAAGCTGTGGAACGCTCTGCCTCCTCACATCAAAACAGCTCCCACTGTGGAGTGTTTTAAGTCTCGTCTTAAGACCCACTTTTATTCTCTGGCTTTTAATCCCGCATGAGTTGTGTGGTCCTCTGTGTTTTTATTGTTTTTAGTTATTTTATTAAGTTATTTTATTATTATCACCTTATTTATTGCTTTTTTAGTAATGCTTTTATAATTGCTTTTGTTTTTAGTGATTGTATTATTAGCACTTTATTTATTGCTATTTTAGTAATGTTATTATTAAGTTCTATTGATTTTATGTGCAGCACTTTGGAAACTGTCTCTGTTTATAAAATGTGCTATAGAAATAAAGTTGGATTGGATTGGATTGGATACAATGCGCTACATTACAAGTCAGATCTGTGGAGAGTCGCCGCTATTCATAGAATGAATTATTTGTATTTTTGAGCAATAGAAACATCCACAATGAATAAATGCTAGATGGATATGTTTAATGTCATACCGGGTAAAGCAATAACATCTCCATGAAGACAAGCATGTGATGGACCCAGTGGAAAAGTTGCGCAGTGCAGCTTTAATTATCATGCAATGATATTACAGCATATATATGGGTTTGTCTTATGCAGAAATCAAGACATCTTGGAGAATCTTGTGGCCGTCTTCATGGCGTTTCTGGTGTCCTTTCTGGGTTTTGTGCTTCTCAATCATGGCTGTTTCAAAGACTTCTGGGTCTTCCAGTTCTGCCTGGTTATTGCCAGCTGCCATTATTCTTTACTAAAGGTAATGAGCAAGGAGGAAGTGTTTTGTGAAAACAATTGTTTTTGTGTATCAGATTATTTTAAGGTTTTCATCTAAACACGTCACCAAGTTTTAGTTCACTATTTCAGTTCAGCTTCTGTATTTCAGTGCTACTTTCTGTTTGTTTCATACATTCTTGTGAAATTATGTTGTACATTTTTTTTTTAGAGTGTTCAACCAGATGCAGCTTCCCCTACACATGTAAGTGAATGATGCCTATGATCATAGTTGTTCATCTTTATTGTATTTATTGTATTCTATTATTGTATTTGTATTTTTTCTTGCATTCTGTCTTCAGGGTCATAATCAGTTGGTGGCCTACAGTCGTGCAGCCTACTTCTGCATCTTCTGTGCTCTGATCTGGGTGTTGGAGCAGCTGCTTATAATAAAAGATCTCCCCAGCTCCAACCTGTATGGAGTCACTATAGTCTGCCATGATGCTCTCAGCTTCATGAGGGACATGTTAGTAGGTATGAGTCAATGCGGAGATAATAATAATACATAATAATAAACTGTAGGCCTTTTCTACCTGACAAAATGCATTACCAAACACTGTCCATTGCTTGTCTTGTCTCTAAACAGGCTTCACCTACTGCTTCCCCATCACGTTCTTAGTGGGCCTCTTTCCTCAGATCAACACTTTCACTATCTACCTGTTAGAGCAGATTGACATGCACTTTTTTGGTGGGACAGGTCAGTGAATAATTCTAGAAAGATGATACAAATTGCTTTAAAAGATTTTTCCTCACACAAATTATAGACTTATCATTTTGTGCATTTGTTACTACTCTTTGATGATTATGTTTACTTACTTTTACAGTTTGTACACTCTCTTTTTGTGTTTTAGCTGCTACAAGTCTGGTCTCTGCAGTTTACAGCATCCTGCGCAGCCTGATAGCCCTTTTTCTTCTTTATGGTTTTTGCTTTGGTGCTCTAAAGGTAAAACTTTTTTTTTTTTTAACATTTTGTACAATATTTAATATTTTAGTTTTGTTGTTACAGGAGCCTTGGGACGAGCAGCACACTCCTGCATTATTCTCCAGCTTCTGTGGCCTTCTTGTGGTCTTTTCATATCACCTCAGCCGGCAGAGCAGTGACCCCACTGTGCTAATGTAAACACTCATCGTCGTTGAACTACTAAAAGATTTCTGTTTGACTCGACTGAATGTTGTTGTCTTGTAACAGATCTCTGGTCAAGTCAAAGCTCATGCCGACTTTAGTGGAGAGTGAGGAAGAGGAGGAGGGAGAGGAGGAAGACACTGACATCAAAGACCCGCTGCCAGAAAAACTGCAGAACTCCATGGTAAAAAATAATGCATGATATACCTTAAGATAAAATACTGCGTAATTGATTTTGTGCATCTATTGATTGGATTTACCATGTTGAAAATTTACAACAAATGTGTAGGTCCTTGGCACTTAACCAGCCTCTTATATGAATATGTGAATGAGTAAAAGTGTAATGGAGATAGAAAAGCACTATATAAACACAGATAACACAAATATGCGTGATATCTGATGTTTTTTTAAGAAACAGGTTTTATTAATTAATTTTGACCTGCAAATTTCAAAAATAGTGTCAATTCTTCTCTAACACGTATGGTTTTCCAGGTATTTGACAGAATCGGGGGGGGGGGAGTCGAGACCGTTGCTCCTTTAAACTGTGATTAACTGGTGATCTGGAACAACTGAAGTCTGATAGAATCGTTTGTTTATTGTTGTTATATCAGAACATGGTAACATAATGTTATTTGTAAGATTAGGGATCTAAGAATTTAATTTTTCAATTAACAAAGTGCGAGACATGTAAGTGATTTGCGACCGTAGTTCTTATAAACCGACTAAACTTATTATGTGATTTGTTAAAAATTCTGACGTGATGGCCAAATTCCTTTTATATATTTGAAATCAGCATGTTAAAGTTATGTGAAATAACTTTTAGAAGTAGAGACATCTGAAAAATATTTTTCAAATGCATAGCGGTGTAATACTTTATTAATTTTGCATTAATAGTTAATCATTAGTTATCTATTTTCTCTTACAGAAGGACATATTGCTTTCTGACTTGGTGGTGTGCTCAGTTGCTTACATTCTCACTTTTGCCATCACAGCAAGTACAGTGTTTCTCTCGCTGAAGGTATGGTCCACGCCTGGCATAACTTTTAATTAAAAAAAGATATTTCATAGTTAATTTGTTTTGTTTATTTTGTGGACAGCCTTTTGTGACAATCGTGCTCTATGCTCTGGCGGGGACTGTGGGCTTTGTAACCCACTATCTGATTCCACAGCTTAGAAAGCATCACCCCTGGCTCTGGATCTCCCATCCAGTTTTGAAGACCAAAGAGTACTATCAGTTTGAACCCAGAGGTGGGTACTCTGTTTTGTAATGGTAAACTGTGTAGCCTGTCTTTCCTGTCTTTCTCATTTTGCTTTTCTATTAGATACTATAAACATTACAAGATAATATAATGTTTGCATTGCAGAGGATGCAGTGCTGATGTGGTTTGAGCGTCTGTATGTTGGACTCTTGTGCTTTGAGAAGTATGTGGTCTATCCGGCCATCATCCTGAGTGCGCTCACCAATGATGGTTTCGCTCTCAGTCATCGCAAGAAGCTTGGAATCCAGTAAGATAAATTATTATTATTGTTCTATCTCGATAATGTTTGACATGAGTTGTACTGTATCTGTCTTCTGCACATGAAGAACACAGACCTAATATTGTTTTGTCTCACTTTAGTGGTGATGTGCTCCTGACAACGGTTGCTGGGCTGAAACTCCTCCGCTCATCCTTCTGTGATCCAAGTTTTCATTTCCTGACACTTCTCTTCACACTGGTCTTTTTCCACTTCGACTGTCCACATGCCTCGGAGAGCTTCCTTTTGGATTTCTTCATCATGTCCATTGTCTTCCATAAAGTGAGAAGTGAATATAGTTGACTATGGTCTTTCAGGTCTTTATAAACAACAGGTCTTTCATCTCAAGACCTGTTGTTTACTTCTGAACAGATGCGAGAGTTACTGCTGAAGCTGCATTTCATTCTGGTGTACATCGCTCCCTGGCAGATCGCTTGGGGAAGTGCTTTTCATGCGTTTGCTCAGCCCTTTGCTGTGCCTCGTATCCTTGCACAAAAGTTTGGGGAAAAAAATTAAGTTGCAAGTAAAGAGTTCATTTGCAACAACAGATATGTGGCATGTGAAAAAGGCTCACAGTTTGTGTAGAACTGTCTTCAAAAGTCAAGTGTATTTTACTTCTATCAAAATATGAATCCATCCGTCCTTTATTAAATCCACTAGAAACTGTATTCACTGATAATATCTATAGAAGATGGTTAAAAAAGGATTTTTCAAAACTGAGATATCTATTTCTGCAGTTTAAAGGTGCATTGTGTAACTTTTCTGGTGGTGGGTCAGTTACTTGCTTATTTCTATGGAGATGTCATTGTTTGCCTGGAATCTTAAACAGTATGACATTAAACAGCTCTACCTTACATTTATTCAACTACAGGTGGTTTTATAGCTCAAAAATACATAGTAAAACAGGCATTCTGACAGTGAGTGGGATCACCTCTCCACAGATCTGACCTGTAATATGGTCTAGGCTGGTCTCCATGATGGAAAAAAAATGTTTAATATCATACTGTAAAACATTTCAGACAAAGCAATAACATCTCCGTGGAGAAAAGCATTTGACAGACCCTCCACCAGAAAAGTTACACAATGCACCTTTAACTCCTCAAGTGTATTTGTGATATCCTTGACTCAAGTGTGATCCCAGACTCTGCCATGCTGCTGTTGCAAACTCTGCTCACCACTGTCTTTTACACACCTCTGGCTCCTTTCTTGGGTAGTGCCATCTTCACCTCCTCTTATCCACGGCCGATCAAGTTCTGGGAGCGCAACTACAAGTAAGATATAAACAGGAAGCAGAAAGAAAACACAGTTGTTCACCTGTTTGGTACTTTACTTTGATCATGTACAAAGGTTGCACTGAACTTGTTTTTAATGCCTCTCTTTGTTGTCCTGGTAATGTAAATAGCTCCACTCATCAGTTCCTTTTCATTGATGCAATTCTGTGGCAGAATATTCAGCTTTGATGTTTTATTTTATTTTGTAAACAGTTTTAGCTAACAGTAAAATGGTAAAACTGATAGTGTTGGCAGCCTTCATTTGACAAACTAATACTTTTTGAAAGCTTCAAAAATGTTTATCTATTTTAGAGAACAAAATCACAAAAAATATCACAGTTATTTTTACTTCCATCCTAATATAGTACAAAGCGTATTGACAACTCCAACAGTCGGCTGGTTTCCCAAGTGGACAAAGAAACAGGTGAGAATATTTACTCTTTACACTGGACTTCTACATACAAGTTTTAGTTTTATATGTTTTATTTTATTGATTATTCCACTGTCCCCATATTCCCAGGCTGTGATGATAACAACTTAAATTCCATCTTCTATGAGTACCTGACGCGTTCACTGCAGCACTCACTCTGTGGAGATTTGTTGCTGGGTCGATGGGGCAACTACAGTGCTGGAGACTGCTTCATTCTGGCCTCAGATTACCTCAATGCCCTGGTCCATCTGATAGAGATTGGGAATGGTCTGGTCACCTTTCAACTCAGGGGATTGGAGTTCAGAGGTAGGTCTGAATGCCCACTGTACACAACATTACAAACACACCAGCTGTAATCTTCACCAGCTGACCAATATGGTTTTTGGGCCCTATTTTTCGATACTATGCAGCTGATGTCATCCACATTCTGTGGGGGCATGAAGCTAACTGAAAGCACTTAGATTTAATCTGATCTTTATTTTAACACAATCTGACCACAAAGAGCTCTCTTGGTTGGAACTACAGCTTCTGGCCAAAACCTCCTGAAGGTCCCTAAGACCCGGTTTAAAACTCGAGGTGACCTGTCCTTTCGGGCAGTGGCCCCTAGACTGTGGAATGCCCTGCCTCTGTCTCTCTGTGTGGCTGAATCTGTTGATTCCTTTAAAAAGCAGCTAAAGACACTTTTATTCAGGCAAGCTTTTAGTTAATTTTACTACTCTTTGTCTTATTTACCTGTTTTATCATTTTATTATTGTTGTTTTGTATGTTATCTATTTTTATTTGCACTCTGTAAAGCACTTTGTGATTGTACCTGTGAAAGGTGCTATATAAATAAAGTTTACTTACTTACAGCAGGTGAGATGATTTTATTGGTTTATTAGGACAGGGTAGATCTGTAGTGTTAAGAAGTCTCATAAAAAGATCAAACTCCTAAACAGGACTATGAATGTTTGTATTGATCACAGGCTACTGAAAATGTGTTGTTTTAATTTATTTTGTACGACCTTTTTCTTGTCACCATGCTAAATACTGAACATTCTGCCAGTAGAGATATATGTAGAACACCTGCAGTGTGATGTCACTGCAAAGTAATAAGTGACTACTGCAGATTTTAAAAAAAAAAATTTTATTGTTTATATCCCTAGAAATAATAGTATAATCACCTACATGCCTCCAAGCAGGGCTGGACTGGGACAAAAAAAATGGCCCTGGCATTTTTGGCTTAGACTGGCCCCTCATAATTAGCGGAGCACAACGGACTAATTTATGTATGTGTTCCCCGAAGGAAAGTATTTTACTATTGTTATGTCTTGGCCAAGGGGAAACCAGGGTGCAACATTTAAAGGAAAAATCCCAGGTCCCAAAAACCACCAGCAAACTTAAAAGTCCTGGTATTATCAGAACATTACTACCTGCTTACCTGCTGTGCCTGTGCTACACTTCCCTGGGCACTTTGTCCCTCAGGTTCCCTCGGGTTCTCTGTCCACAGTCTCTGGCTGCTCCTCTCCCTGTCCACCTTCAACCTGGGCTGCAGAGGACGTGGAGGCTCCAGCAGCCCCTCCAGAGAATATGTCTGTTATTTTTGAACATTTTGCAGCGTCTATAGCGAGATTTTTTTATCTTTTAACCTGCAACTTCTCTGCACCCCCTTTCTTCTGCTTCTCCATGTTTCCACGCTCAACACTGAAACTCAGTGCAGAGAAAGGGGTGTGACCGCTCTTGTAAGCTACTATATCCTGATTGGTTTAGTCCACTGATGGACCAATGGGCCGCCTCCTCTAAATTGTGGGCCGGTCTGTAAGTAAAAAAACAAAAACAAAAAAACAGCATCGGCCCCTAGGGCTGTCGGGCAACTGGGAAAATGCCCGGTATGCCCGGTCTCTAGGCCGGCTCTGAAGCAGATCCAGGTGTGGCCAGAGGGGGCCTCGTCTGCACTACAGCACTGCCTCGGTACAACAGACTGGGCAGTGTTCAAACAGGCCGCCACATACAACAATCACACTGACATTGAGGAGTACGCAGACACTGTGACCTCCTACATCACCAAATGCATTGGTGATGTCACACACACAAAAACCATCACCACCAGGGCTAACCAGAAGCCATGGCTGACAGGGGAGGTTCACAGGCTGTTGAGAGCCAGGAACGCTGCCTTCAGAGCTGGGGATGTCCCCCATCTGAGGGCAGCAAGAGCCAACCTGTCCCGTGGAATCAGGAAAGCCAAACACAAATACACACAGAAAATAACCGGACACTTTAGAGATAGCAGGGACACACGGAGTCTGTGGCAGGGCATCCAGAACATCACGGATTACAAACCCTTGCCACAGACCTGTGACAATAATATCACCCTGCTCAATGACCTCAACAGCTTCTTTGCACGGTTTGAGGCAGGAAATGACACCCGGCCCCAAAAAACTCCACCACCTCCCCACGACCAGCCCCTGTGTGTGTCTGCAGCCAGCGTGAAGAGGACACTCTCCAGGATCAACACCCGCAAGGCTGCAGGCCCGGACAACATTCCTGGTCGTGTGTTGAAAGACTGTGCAGAGGAGCTCAAGGATGTCTTCACAGACATCTTTAATGCTTCTCTGAGCCAGGCTGTCGTTCCCTCCTGCTTCAAAACCACTACCATCGTTCCCGTGCCAAAGAAGCCCACTCCGGCCACTTTTAATGACTATCGCCCTGTTGCACTGACCCCCATCATCATGAAGTGCTTTGAACGGCTAGTCATGGCACACATCAAATCCATCCTCCCCCCCACCCTAGACCCATACCAGTTTGCATACCGGGCCAACCGCTCTACCGAGGATGCAATCTGTTCTGCACTTCACCCGGCTCTCACCCACCTAGACAATAAAGACTCATATGTGAGAATGCTGTTCATAGATTTCAGTTCAGCATTCAACACTATAATCCCACAGCAGCTCATTATCAAACTAGACCACCTGGGGCTTCAGACCTCACTCTGTAATTGGCTGCTGGACTTCCTTAGTGAGAGGCCACAGGCAGTGCGGGTCGGCAGAAACACCTCAAGCTGCATTAGACTGAGCACAGGAGCCCCCCAGGGCTGTGTGCTCAGTCCGATGCTCTTCACTCTGCTGACCCACGACTGCTCACCAGCGTTCAGCACCAATCACATAGTGAAGTTTGCGGACGATACGACTGTGGTGGGTCTCATCTCTAATAACGATGAGACAAACTACAGGAGTGAGGTGAGCCTTCTGACCCAGTGGTGCAGCAATAACAATCTCCTTCTTAATGTTGAAAAGACCAAGGAGATTGTTATTGACTTCCGGAGAGGCCCCACCCAGCACCCCCCACTGTCCATCAATGGTGCTGCTGTAGAGAGGGTGAGCAGCACCAAATTCCTGGGGGTGCACATCAGTGAGGACCTCTCCTGGACAGTGAATACTGTATCACTGGCAAAGAGGGCTCAGAAGCGCCTCTATTTCCTCCGCAAACTGAGGAGAGCTGGAGCCCCTCCACCCATTATGACCACCTTCTACCGAGGCACCATTGAGAGCGTCCTGACCAGCTGCATCACTGTGTGGTACGGGAGCTGCACTGAACAGAACAGGAAAGCTCTGCAGCGCATAGTGAATGCAGCTGGGAGGATCGCTGGTGTCTCTCTCCCCTCCCTCCTAGACATTTTTAACACCCGGCTCACCCGCAGAGCGTCCAGCATTGTGGGGGACCCGAGCCACCCCGCACATAGCCTGTTCAGCCTCCTGCCCTCGGGGAGAAGGTACCGGAGTCTCCGGGCCCACTCCACCAGGCTTTCAAACAGCTTCATCCACCAGGCTGTCAGGAGGCTGAACTCACACCCGAACTCACACCCGAACTCCCACCTTACCCATCTCCCACCCCCCACCCCCCATATTGGCATAACCTGTATTCCATAAAAGACATATCACTCTAGACACTTTAAAAAAAACTGCTGCTAAGGACTACTGTTGCACTGTTGCACATTTACATTTATTACTGGATTTTACTCCTGTTGCACTATTGTTTACTACTGTTATTGCACACTTACATTTACTACTGGAATTTTTAGTACTGTTGTTTACTCCTGTTATTGAATTTTACCCCCGTTGCACTGTTGTTTACTACTGTTATTGCACATTGACTACTGGAATTTTAGTACTGTTGTTTACTCCTGTTATTGCACTAGAATTACTACTGTTGCACATTTATTTTTATTTTATCTTAACTCCTATGCACATTCTACTGCACATGACCAAGTCACTGCTGTATCTTCCATTGCACATTTTTGATGCACACTGCACACTTTGGAAATCTGTATATAGTATAGTTTATTTATTATGTTGCACTGTTTTAAGATTTTAGATCGTAGACTTTAGTTTTAACTTTAGATCTCTGTCTTAGATAGTTTTTTGTTGTGTTTTGTCTTCATATTGTATTTTGTACACTGTCTTTTTGCACTACCTGGCCAGAGAGAAACAAAATTTCGATTCACTGTATGTTGAACACATATGGCAGAATTGACAATAAAGCTGACTTTGAACTTGAACTTTGATTACCAGTCCAGGCCTGCCTCCAAGTACATTCTGCCTGATCTCTACATGTGGCTCTTGTTGTAGGTACATACTGCCAGCAGAGGGAGGTAGAGGCTATCACAGAAGGGGTTGAGGAGGATGATGCCTGTTGCTGCTGTGAGCCAGGACACCTTCCTCACATGTTGTCGTGCAATGCAGCCTTTAACCTTCGCTGGCTGGCCTGGGAGGTGATGGCCACCAAGTATCTGCTGGAGGGATACAGCATCAGTGAGAACAATGCTGCCACCATGCTACAGGTGTACGACCTGCGTAAGCTACTCATCACATACTACCTAAAGGTATGGGAAAAGCTGTCCACCAATTACATGTGAATATGTGTGAATATCTTTTTAATGTTATCTGAACAGGTGGGATACATAGTTGGAGAATCACTGACCAACACTGATTACCTAAAGTGACAGTGACAATTCAGTGAGGAGATCCTAATTTGTATTTTCAGAGTGAATGTGCTTTTCTGTGGGGAGTTTGCTTCTCTTTTGCTAGCCCTTTATTTGATCTATACAATTTCCTTATACACTTAAAATGATATCTATAATGACACATAAAACTTCTAACTAGGGATGCAGCTTTTTCTGTTCTAATACACATTTCAATACTATGCATTTATTTAATTTGAACTAAAATAAAATGAAACAAAACTGATCCAAATATGTTATGTAGCTGAGAGAAATAAGGTTCAAACATTCTGAGACCTTCTGGGCCATCTACTACAACAAGTAAATAGACTTATTACATCAGTTTGAGATATACTGATTTGGGATACAGTGAACCCTCGCTGTATCGCGGTTCACTCTTCGCGGCCTCGCTGTTTCGCGGATTTTTTTTTCCAATTTTTTTTTTTTTTTTTTTCAATTTTTTTTATAGTGTAACTTTTTTTTTACAGTGTAACATTCTGTCCTGCGCCCTGCTTAGCTAAGAGACTAGACCAGGACTAAACCAGGTCTAAAGCAGGTCTAAACCAGGACTAAACCAGGTCTAAACCAGGACTAAACCAGGTCTAGACCAGGGATGGTAGGGACAGAGTCTCAGATTTCCTTCACGAGAGCGCCTGGGTGACAGGAGGTGTGGCCTTTGTTTACTTGCACGAGCCATGGAAGAGAGTGCGAGCCGGACAAATGGAAGAGCCAAGAATCAACATGGAGCGTCCGGGGGAGCCGCAGCGGGGAGAGGACACTCGCGCGCACAGAGGAGACAGTGGCTCTTCCCCGTGAGAGGACGAGAGGACGAACCCAATACTCCACAATACTCCACAGCTCTGTGGAGTATTGGCGACGCATTGATAGCGGACTGATTTTGGAGCCGGGGTGAAATGCAACCAACTCTTGTGAGCGCAGGTTGGTCTTACCTGGTCTTGTGGTGCTCACAGGCGTCTGTTAGCGGTTTGGCACTGTTAGCATTGGCTTGAGTCTTGCCCAAAATGATATCCAGGTCGCTTTCCACTCGACTTTCGCACATGGCATGGATATGTGGTACCAAAACAAACGCACGTGTCCGCGCGCACGTGCCCGCGCGCACGTGCCCGCGTGTCACGTGCCCCCGCCCCACTATTAATATATTTTAATGAAAATCTACAAAAGTTTGAGTGTTTAAACAAGAGAAAAATGTGAGAAAATGTTAATACCAGTCTCAGAAAGGTGTATAATGTGTCTGGTGAAGCGTTTTCAGCCTTAAAACATGTAGAATAATTGTAAAATATAAAATTGTCCTACTTCGCGGATTTCACTTATTGCGGGCTATTTCTGGAACCTAACCCCCGCGATAAACGAGGGTTCACTATACCGATATTTATTTATTTTAATGCCCCATTAAAATTTTTAAGGGGAGGTCCAATAACACAACTTATTAGTAATACACAATACAGTACAGGGGGTCCTCGGGTTACGACGGTCTCGACTTACGACGTTTCGTGGTTACGAACGCGCCCCCATTAAAAAATATATATATTACGTGTCATTCCGTCTTACGTGGTTTAGCGTGGTAAGCGACGTAAGCAAACGCGAACGGTGCGCGGCGCGCGGCGGAAGAATACGCTCTGTTGTGGTTGTAGGGCGGAGAAGACGGCCTCGTGTGCATGCCCAATGTGGGCGGAAGTACCTGATGTGAGCTCTGATCTGCTCCTATGAAAGCGGCAGTGATAACCAAGCAGCGTAGTGGTCTAATTATTGACATGGAAAGGATATTCCCTCTTGTCCAATTGTCCTGGAGCTACTGTGGCGAGTAAATTTCTCCTTTGTGAGATCAATAAAGGCTTATCTTATCTTATCTTATCTTATATTGGTGCTTTGGTTGGAAGATCAAAGTCAAAATCCGACTTACGACGAAATTCGGGTTACGACGCGTCTTAAGAACGGATCAACGTCGTAACCCGAGGACCCCCTGTACAATACAATACAAGAGACAGAATACATTTCATTACAAAGCATACACACACATATACACACAGACTTGCTCCCTCGTGTCCTCCTCCCAACTTCTGCAACAGTACCTGATATATATATATATATATATACACTCAACAAAAATATAAACGCAACACTTTTGTTTTTGCTCCCATTTTTTCTGAGATGGACCCAAAGATCCAAAATTCACTCCAGATACACAACACTACCATTTCTCTCAAACATTGTTCACAAATCTGTCCAAATGTGTGACAGCGAGCACCTCTGCCCCGCCGAGACAATCCATCCCACCTCACAGGTGCGCCACATCAAGATGCCGATCCGACATCATGACCAGTGCACAGGTGCGCCCCAGACTGCCCACAATAAAAGACCACCCCGAAATTTGCATTTTTTTTTTGTTGCTTTATTGGGGGTCTGGGGACTCAGAACCAGTCAGTATCTGGTGTGACCACCATTTGCCTCATGCAGTGCAACACATCTTCGCATAGAGTTTATCAGATTGTCAATTGTGGCCTGTGGAATGTTGGTCCACTCCTCTTCAAAGGCTGTTATGGACGAAGAACACAGGTGCATTTTATTGATGGCATTTTGAATGCACAGAGATACCGTGATGAGATCCTGAGGCCCATTGTTGTGCCATACATCCATGAACTTCACCTCATGTTTCAGCAAGATAATGCACGGCCCCATGTTGCAAGGATCTGTACACAATTCTTGGAAGCTGAAAATGTCCCAGTTCTTGCATGGCCAGCATACTCACCGGACATGTCACCCATTGAGCATGTTTGGGATGTGCTTGACCGGCGTATACGACAGCGTGTACCAGCTCCCACTAATATCCAGCAACTTCACACAGCCATTGAAGAGGAGTGGACCAACATTCCACAGGCCACAATTGACAATCTGATAAACTCTATGCGAAGAAGATGTGTTGCACTGCATGAGGCAAATGGTGGTCACACCAGATACTGACTGGTTCTGAGTCCCCAGACCCCCAATAATGCAAAAAAAAAAAAAAAAATGCACATTTCGGGGTGGCCTTTTATTGCGGGCACTGGGCAGTCTAAGGCGCACCTGTGCACTGGTCGTGATGTTGGATCGGCATCTTGATGTGGCGCACCTGTGAGGTGGGGTGGATTGTCTCGGTGGGGCAGAGGTGCTCGCTGTCACACATTTGGACAGATTTGTGAACAATGTTTGAGAGAAATGGTAGTGTTGTGTATCTGGAGTGAATTTTGAGCAGTAGTCGAGTTATAAAATGAAACCAGGGGGGATGGTGGAAGGGCAGGGCAGAATTAGAAGGTACTTTGTTAATATGGAAATGCTTTTATAACTAAAAGTCCATATTATTATTCAATAATAGAACAAACTGGATCTATTCCAATCTGATATCCAGTCCAGCAGACTTTTCAATATTGGTTGCAATACCAGTATTGAATTGGTGCATCCCTACTTGTAACTTTGAGAAGTGTTGGAGACTGGGAACTTTTTCAAGTCATAACACATTTGCAAAAGTATAGAATAATTTATCATATTGGGCACAAGCCTATGAAGTGTTTAATGAGATAAGCTTTTCAGTAAATTTTAAGAAGTATAGTCCATGGCAGGTAATTTATAATTCCTACAACATCTGATAAGACATGAGCAAAACGTTCAGAGTTTGTCAATGTGCGTTTTCTGTTCCCAGAGTATTATCTACTACTTGGTGCACTCTCCCAAACTGCCCACCTGGATGAAGGATGAATCGATCCAGGAGGCGCTGCAGTCGTACACAAAGTGGCACCACATTGAGCGTGACCCACAGGTGTTCAGTGTGAAGATCGATGAAGACTATGTGCACTGTCTGCAGGGAGTTACCCGAGCCAGCTTCTGCAATGTCTACCTGGAGTGGATCCAGTACTGCGCGGGCAAGATGGAGACAGTACTAAACATAATCTAAATATATTAAGTCTCTGTTGAGGTAATGCCCACTGCTTAACTTTGTCTGTTTTTTTTTTTTATAGCCCGTGGAGTGTGATGAAGACTCTACATTAGTTACTCTTTCTTATGCTCTCTCTGTTCTGGGAAGGAGATCTCTTGGTACAGCATCTCACAATATGTCCAACAGGTAAATATTTATCATTTTTAATCAAGTAAATTACGGAAGAGAGTGATAAGGACAAAACAGTCAGATGTATTTGTTGTAGTTGTACTTTATGGATAGAAATTTTCACTGCTTTGACTAATGGGGAGTATCTGCTACTTATAGGTCCTATAATATGCAAAATTGACGAAAATTAAAGCTCACAAAATTGTGAGCTTTAAGCCATGTTATAATGCTGCTACCTCCTTAAAACTTACCTGGAGTTGTGTTTGGTTTCATTTACACATGTTTGAGTTACCCTTCATTATTACTGTCTACATCTCTAATACACCTTTTGATGTCATGAAGCGGAAGCTACAGCTACCTTTTGATTGGCAATTCTAGGGCAGAAATTATCCAAATGATTCTAGTGAATGTCTATGGAGTTTAAAACACAGTGCAGCACCTTGTATTACCACATGACATCACAAGGTGGAACAGAGTGTTTTCTGTTTAAGAAAACTCTGAGGATTTCTGTGTTATGTGTGAATGAAACAAAACACAGCTTCACGTATGTTTTTGATGAGGAAACAACATTATAGCATATATCAGAAAATGGCATAATACAGATACTTTAAGAGATGATACTGAAATAAAAACGCTAAAAATGTTAGCTTTTATCCCTGCTACAGGTATAAAGTGGTGCAGATTGAATGCCAGGATGTGTGATTAGATACATTAACCTGAAGATGGCGCCTTTTGTATTTGGTGTCTGATTGAACTATAGCTAATAGGCTTTTTTTGCAACTTTTTTCCCTTATTGTTTATCGAAGCTTGGAGTCATTCCTATATGGGTTCAATACACTGTTTAAAGGAGACTTCCGCATTGGTTCCAAAGACGAGTGGGTCTTTGCTGATCTGGACCTCCTACAGAAGGTTGTAGCTCCAGCCGTCAGAATGAGCCTGAAATTACACCAGGTAAATGCAAACACCCCTACAAACCCAATTTTAATTTTAGATTTTTTGTAAAATTTAAAAAATAATAAGAAGAATTGTTAAATTGGAACACGCCTAAATTCCCCCACAGCACAGTCCAAACCGAGCTATTAAACTGGGCAGGGCCTAAAAACAGAGAAAGTTAAAACATGGGCAAAATAGAACAACAACTAAAAATACAGTACAAGTCTCACAGAGATGCACAATAAATAAAGAACAGAAATAGCCTTGAATAACATCATAGGAAACAAAGGAAAGGGATAAAGGAGAAATTGCCTGTTGAAATGTAGTAGTGATTCGAGGTACAGTAGGCCTGTCACAATGACACATTTTAAAGCATGATATATCGCTGCAGAGAAATATTGTGATAAATAATATTGAAACTACTTTATGCCACTGACACATTAAAATAAAGCAAGATAATTGCCCTGTTTCAGTAGACAGTATCATTACAAGCATGAGCTGCAATAGATAAATAGCTTAATTAAGCAATAATAATTACCCCTGCAGCTCAAATCTTATGTTATTATAACTAAAATTACCAAATTACCCCATTATTGCAAAAAAATATGCCCACAATAAATATTGAGCCCCACAATATATTGGTCCAGCTGTTATATATTGAACGATAAGTGATTAATATGATGATAGGCCTAACTGGAGGTAGCACTCAGTTTAGACCACAAAGCTGCCAATATATTTAGTTTGCACAAAAAAATTACAAGGAACAGTAGACATTATTTAACCAGGAAAAAAATCCCATTGAGATTAAAAAACCTTTTTTTCAAGGGAGGCTAAAAGGCAGCAGTTTAACAAATAGTTACAACATTCATACAAATAACAATTAAACAACATGGACCAGAGATTAGGAAAAACATTTGCACATTATTGAGGCAGTCCCTGATGCTTTCTTAGATTTAAAAACCTTAGATTTAAAAGACCTTAGATTTAAAAACAAGAGCTAGACAGGTCTAAGGAAACACATGTACGATAAGAAAAATACAAAAATTGGTGTCACTCTTGTCCTGTCAGGATCACTTCACCTGCCTGGAGGAGACAGAGGAAGCGTCCATCTTGTATGAAGCCATCACAAACTACCGCAGCAGCCTGGTGATCTGCCACGAGAGCGACCCGGCGTGGCGTAAGGCGGTGCTCTCGAGTCGTGATACTCTGCTCACGCTTCGTCACATGATTGATGACGGTACGGACGAGTACAAGATCATCATGCTATACAAACGCCACCTCAGCTTCAAGGTCATCAAGGTAAAACGTCTGCTCATATGTTTGTGTCTGTGATGGATGGATGCATTTAGTGTCAAACGAGCAGGACAGAGGAAAGGCAGCAGTTACTATTCACGTCATGAAATATAGCAGACTTTTATATTGTTAAAGGCAGTATATTGTATGCTGCTTGAGTGTAATTCATTTATTTTAATTATAAAAAGAATTATGAAAGAAAAGGTTATAGCACCACACTGTAACTGATAAATGGCATGTTTACAAAGAAAGCTGAACCCCATGAATACGCGGATAGCTGTGATTAGGCCGGTCACCATACAGATTTTGAAGTACGATCATAGACTGTATAGATTAATGGACATAGCTAACCCGCTGTCTGCCACATTCCAAATACAATAAACGATCATACTGAAACCAAACCATAAAGCAGAATTATTCCTCCAAAAATATTCTTAATGTACAATATTGTTAAAAAACATGAACTGAAATTAATAAATAAATACATAACACAATGTGGTTAGTTAAGCAGTTAGTTTGTATGATGATGATTATTAAAAATATTAATAATAATTCAACCCTCTACAGCTCAAATCTTATAGTATAGTAAAATAACCTTTCCTGCTAGTGCAAGGAAAATGTCCCCACTGTAAATATTTTGAAAAATAAGTTGATATAGTATTTATTGTGACAGGCCTAGTTGTGCTGCAGCAAAACTCAAGCTTTGCTCATTTACTGAATACCAGGATATTACAAGTTTTCACACCTACTAGATCTAGATTTTAGAAAGCTACCTACTTATGGGAGCGACAAATGAAAACGTTAACACATACTGTATCACATACAGTATTTGCCACTCCACAATTGACTTCCTGGTTAGACTGTAGGTCACATTACACCTTAGACGAGCAGTCCCCAACCTTTTTTCTTGTAAAGACCGGTAATAAACATAAAACATCTTTCAGGGACCGATGGAAGGGGACGGGCAATAATACTAATGCAGAATGCAACTCCATAGTTTGAAAAAGGTCTGAATACTTATGTTTGCTGTTTATCAGGTTTAATACTGCAATATATTTTCAAAGTAAAACACATATATGGTGGTAGACTATAAAAAAGTAAAACTTTCTTTTTAAAGATATATACTATTTTCCTCTGGGGCCCGGTACCAGATGACCGACAGCCCGGTTTTGGGCCTCAGGCTGGTGGTTGAGGACCCCTGGCTTAGACTATCTATCCTCTTAAACCATTAGCACCATGTCTTCTGTCTTACCTTGTTTTTCTTGACATTTGTTGGTGCAGATCAATAAAGAGTGTGTGCGAGGCCTGTGGGCAGGACAGCAGCAGGAGCTTGTGTTTTTAAGGAATCGTAACCCTGAGCGCGGCAGCATCCAAAACTCCAAACAGGCTCTAAGGAACATGGTCAACTCATCCTGCGACCAGCCTCTGGGATATCCCATGTAAGGCCAGAGAGAGAATAGAGACTATTTACATCTTTATCTGTCTGGATTACATTTTTATACCTTTTTCAGCATGACAATTGGCTATCTTACAGTAATATGTATAAGACAGGAAATGGTATGCTATAAGATTAAATAATACACCAAGTGTCTATTTTACCATTGTAGTCGTCAACTCTATGTTCGCACAGCTCTAAGTTCACACATTTTTTGGGTTGTAGGGTTATGGTCAAGAGTAGGGCCTGTGTGTGGGAAGAGTATGGATTTACAAAAATGTATAATATGTGAGAAAACAGAGCTCGAATATAGTATATAGTATAGTACTAGTACTAGTATACTAGTATACGAGTATAATATAGTATTTACCATATCTAGTTAAAGGAGAATTTACGTTTTTTACAATCTGAGCCTTATTTCGGTAATAAAACAAGTTGTTTTACTCACCCATAGCACTTTGGTGTCATATGGAGCATTTCCGGAGATGTTTTAGATTAGCAATCTCCGTAATGTGAGTTCTTGGGGCAAATGTTTGCGGCCTCCAAATAACACAAAACTTTAGCACTTTTCAAATCATAGAAGCTCAATGTCTTAGTCTACCCTTTCGTTTGAGTCAAAAGTGGCTGTAATCCGAGATTTAGCCATAGTTTCGAGTAGATGAGGAGGCCAGTGTGCATGTGCGGAGTCACAACTTATTTTGCTCTCAGCTCTCGGGACCCAAGCAAAGATGTAAATTATGGATGAATCTCGGATTACAGGCCACTTTAGTCTCAAACGAAAGTGTAGACTAAGACATTGAGCTTCTATGATTTGAAAAGTGCTAAAGTTTGTGTTATTTGGAGACCGCAAACATATGCCCCGAGAACTCACGTTACGGATATCGCTAAACTAAAACATCTCCAGAAATGCTCCATATGACACCAAAGTGCTATGGGTGAGTAAAACAACTTGTTTTATTACCGAAATAAGGCTCAGATTGTAAAAAAAACATTAATTATCCTTTAACATATGCTAACATATATTTAAAGGGAAATTTTGAATGTGTTGTAATCAGCTTGTCAAAATCCTGATCTGGTCAGATCTCAGAAGGGAAGCAGGGCTGGGCCTGATTAGCACTTGGATGGGAGCCCTTTGGGAATACCAGGTGGTCGTTGTGTCCTTAGGCAAGACACTTCATTTGCATTGCCTAGAAATAGTGTTTTGCTTTGTGTTACAGGTATGTATCTCCTCTGACAACATCATTTGCAGGGACACACAGGACACTGCGCAGCATTGGGGGAGGAGCTTTAAGTCTGGACGCCATCCGCACATGGTTCTGCTCAAAATGGTTAAGGTCAGTAATGTGTTAATGGCATAATCAACTAGACATTGTGGGAGCCCTAAATCTCTGATGTGTAAATATAACATCGTAAATCAAGAGGTGTCTGCAGACTAAATGACTCTGGCTCTGATTTACACTTATTGATTGAACAAAAGTCTTTCTTGGGACTTTTGTTCTGACTTAATGGACTTTAATGGACTTTAAATAAAACAGGGGGCAATAGGTGTGTTCACTGAAACAGACTGAGACTCAGGTCAAACGTTTGACTTTGGGCTGCTCTCTTCGTCCTCCAACATACTTTTATCATCTTCACTTTTATGTCTAGACTTTCTTCTTCTTGCTCTATTTTCTATAATGTACCTTTTATTTACACTTTGCATTAATCTCTAAGGGCTATCTAGTGTTTGACTCTGCTCTATGTTAAGCTCCTTAAAGGCTAAGTTTTCCTTTCAGATCAGATTAGATTGTTAATCCTGTTTCTTTGGTGTCAAGTTAAAGTTGTTGTCTTAATTTTACTAAGTAGCCACAGGGCCAAGGAGATGAATTCACTGGTCAGACAAATCATTTAGGGATGAAGGGTATTGTATCTTAGACTGATGTAACCCCTGTGTCTCAGTGCATGTGTCCACAGTGCAGTCTGAATACAGTGAACCCTCGCTCATCGCGGTTCACTGTTCGCGGCCTCGCTGTTTTGTGGATTTTTTTTTTTTTTCAAATGTTTTTTTTTATAGTGTAACATATTTTTTATAGTGTAACATTGTGTTCTGTGTCCTGATTGGCTAAGAGACTAGACCAGGACTAAACGTGGACTAAACCAGGTCTAGACCAGAACTAAACCAGGTCTAGACCAGGTCAAAACCAAGTCCAAACCTGGACTGGCCCTGGACTAAACTAGGACTCGACCAGGTCTAGACCTGGATTAAACCAGGATTAAATCACTCCGTGCGGCTCTTGCGTTCGTTTGTGTGTGTTCGGTTTGTGGCTCGGGCTGAGAGCACGCGGTCCGAGCGCTGCGGTTCTATCTCGTGCTCGCAGCCCCGCTGTACGCGCGGCACGTGCTGCTCTGTCACGGATTTGTCCACGATGAACCCCTCATCGTGCTGCTCTGTCACGGATTTGTCCACGATCGTGGACAAATCCGTGACAGAGCAGCACGTGTCGCGCACTTCTCCAAGGGGTTGGTGCTCGTCCGGCGGGGCTCCCGGAGCCGTGTCTCCCCCCACACGTCACTATTAATACATTTTGTTGAAAATCTATGAAAGTTTGAGTGTTTAAACTAGAGACAAATGTGAGAAAATGTTAATACCAATCTGAGAAAAGCGTATAATGTGTGTGGTGAGGCATTTACAGCCTTAAAGGTCCCATGACATGGTACTTCTTGATGCTTTTATATGGTGTCTTAATGGTTCCCTAATACTGTAAATGAATCCTTCTTCAAAATCAACATTCAGTGCATGAGAAAGACACATGTACACAGTCAGAGTCAGAATCTCTCTGTCTGAACAACTCATTCTGGGCCTTGTTGCTTGAATGCAAATGAGAAGGACACAGATAGGGTTAGAGGAGCGGGTGGGCCACCCCCCACCCGCTCCTCTGCGCTTTAAGCGCGATGGAAGAAAGGAGAGGCATTTCAATGAAAAAAACACATTTTCACAGAAAATAAAATTAAACCACTGCTGTTTCAGAGGTCCAGAGGGTCGGGTAAAGGACTTCCGAGCCTAGAAACACTCGCACGTGCCTCCAGGCAAATAAAAAAACGCATTTCGCATTGCGTAGCTCCTTCGCAGTCCAAACTCTCTGGGCGTGATTTCTAGACACAGGGGGTAGACATCCAGATGGGGGTGGAACTGCATTTGCATTTCTTTTTTCGATCTGACGTCACATAGTTGCCTTGTTCAGAATCGCCCATTTGAGCTGTGTTTATTTCTAACGCAGAAAAGGACCGCAAATGCTCAGTTTAGACATTTCGCAACTTTTAGCCATGGGGGGGCCCTAAACAGGGAAGGGGAGCTCACATTAACGTTCAAAAACCTCAGAAAGTGAAAATTTCATGCCATGGGACCTTTAAAACATGTAGAATAATTGTAAAATATAAAATTGTCCTACTTCGCGGATTTCTCTTATTGCGGCTTATTTCTGGAACCTAACCTCCGCGATAAACGAGGGATTACTGTATTTCATGCCTTTCTGTTTGGTTACATAGATGCACACATGAATAAATAAATAATAAATAAATAAAGCGTGTGTGTTTTCAGAGTGCGGAAGGACAATCTGACCAGCTGTAACAGTGGTGTCAACATGGAGGACGTGGACTGTGGAGCAGGAGGATCTTCGTCTCTGAGCCATAATAGGCCTTCGTCTGTGACCTCCAACAGTCTGAGTCTGTACCAGAACAGAGCACGCAGCTCACACAGCCGGAGACATCACAATTCTGGTATCTACAAGATCTTGTGGTGTGACGATACTTACATTTGATTTTGATAGTAAGGAAATGATACTTTGCAGCTGATGTCATCGACATTGCCTGGGGGTGTGAAGCTAACTGTAGGCATGTTCTCTCTGAAGCCCTGTTACTCAAGTTAGACTTTAATCCAGTGGTGAAAGTAGTTTTCATTTCTTACAGGTGACAATCCTTGCTTAACAGACTGCAGATATCTCTGCACGAGAGTTTCGGGTAGCTTTCAGTTATTCTCGAATGGCATAGTGTGGTTGTTTGTGTTTTCTACTTAAATAGCGCACCTTACTTTTTTTTTCAAATGTAGGTTTTGGCCACTATTAACCATATTCTCTTAGTGGTGCTGCGTACCGGCTGTGAATTTTATACCAGTGCTGCGTTCCGGTGCGCACCGCTTTACTTTCACCACTGCTTTAATCTGACCGTTATTTTAACACAGTCTGACCATAAAGAACTGACTTAGCTGGAACTACACAAGGTGAGGTGATTTGTGCTCTTTATCAAGACTCTCACACATAAAATTACACAAGCTAGCTAGTTTTTCAGTTTGTCAATCTTACAATAATAATTAAAAAAATCAATCTCCTAAACAAAACACTTGTATTGATCACAGGCTCCTGAAAATGGGTTGTTTAAAACCATTTTGTATTTTTTTTTTGTTTTTTTTAGATCATCTTACAAAAATGTTTGTGATATTATTTGCTAATGTCTGCATTGTGTCTGGTCAACATTACGCCAATACACATACATGTAGAACACCCCCAGCTTGATGTTACTGCAAAATATCAATAGGCTCAATATTTGCTACTGACAATAGAATGGATTGCGTGAAGAGTCCCTCAGTCGTCCAGGTAGAATCCATGATAAAAGAAGAAATTCAATTTGTCAACTGGACAAAGTTTGTTTGGTCGAAAACGTTTCGCCGCTCATCCGAGAGGCTTCGTCAGTTCTGGTTAGAGTGCTGGTAAGACACTTGCTTATATCTCGCTGCAGGAAATCCCAGTTTATTTCAAACCCACAAACACTTTAAGACAAAAACTCGTCCACCCAAAGGACAAAACACCAAGCCACAAACAAAGCAATGTTGTCTACTCCATTCAGTGTAGTGAAGACTGCAGTGAGCGCTACATTGGAGAAACAAAACAGCCACTTCACAAGAGGATGTACCAACACAGACGGGCGTGCCAGAGTGGACCGTCATCTGCCGTACATCTTCACCTAGAAGCCACGGGCCATTCATTTGAGGACAGTGAGGTTCAGATCTTGGCCAGGGAAAATAATTGGTTTGAGAGGGGAGTTAAAGAGGCTATTTTTGTCAAAAAAAGAGAATCCTTCTCTAAACAGAAATGGTGGAGTCAGACATTATTTGTCTCCCATCTATAATTCCATTCTTAAACCTAGATCAAACAAACAAAAGAAACAATAGGGCTAGCCAGGTCAGGGCCAGAGGTGTGAAAAAGCAGTCGTGTAGGGATGAATAGGCATGCTAATCTAGACGCCAGAGAAACAAAAGACAGAAACCAATAGGCGAGATAGTTTCGGAAAGTAGTTAGCTAGTTAGCTCCTCCCTGCAGCGAGATATAAGCAAGTGTCTTACCAGCACTCTAACCAGAACTGACGAAGCCTCTCGGATGAGCGGCGAAACGTTTACGACCAAACAAACTTTGTCCAGTTGACAAATTGAATTTCTTCTTTTATCAATAGAATGGATTGTCTGTTTGAAATACGTACTGTATGAAAAAGCAACATTTTATATGTGTTAATTATGTATGCAGAGCTTAGAAAAGTTACACAAAGGTTTGTTTTTTGTGCTCGTTGTTGTAGGCAGGAGAGAGTACCGGAGCCGCTCAGTGCAGCCTCAGAGCCAGCGCCCTCCTGTCACCAGCCAATCAGGACCCATATTAGACACAGGCTCAACCCATGGACTGGTGCAGCGTCTGTCCAACAGTCAGCTATCTTTTAACACTTCTATTGCCTCAATATTCTCACAGGTACAAACTGCCTTAAGCCCGTTTAATTACAATAGAAACGGTTGTAATAACACTGGGTTTTCTGTTTATTCAGGTCCCTCGTCTCTCGGGGGCAGGTGGGATCAGTTCACAGCTACAGGCCACACAACAGCAGCAGCGCTCCAGTCAGGTGAATAATCTTTAAAGATTCCATGACATGATTCTTCTTGATGCTTTTATATGGTGCCTTAATGGTTCCCTAATACTCTAAATGAATCCTTCTTCAAAATCAAGACTCAGTGCATGAGAAAGCCTCATGAACACAGTCAGAGTCAAAAATATCTCTCTGAAACACTTTATTCTGGGCGTTGTTGCTTGAATGCAAATGAGGAGGACAGAGACAGGCCAGTGCAGCGGGTGGGGTTGTGGCCAAACTCTCCGCTCTTTCCTCTTTAGCGGTGCGCTGTGTGCTGGCTCCACTTCCGCGTTTAAGCGCAGAGGAAGATATGAGACAATTTCCATTGAAAAATAAACACATTTCCACAGAAAATAAAATTAAACCACTGCTGTTTCAGAGGTTCGGAGGCTCGGATAAAGGACATCCGAGTCTGGAAACACTCTCACGTGCCTCCAGGCATATAAAAAAATGCATCTCACATTGCGTAGCTTGTTTGCGGTCCAGACTCTCTGGGCGTGATTTCCAGAGACGGTGGGTAGACATCCAGACGGGGGGGTGGAACTGCATTTGCATTTTTCCGCGAGTGTGACATCAGAAATTTCCCTTGTTCAGAATCTCCCATTTGGGCTGTCTTTTTTTCAAACGTGGAAAAGGATCGCAATTGCTCAGTTTACACATTTCGCAACTTTTAGCCATGGGGGAAGGGGGGCCCTAAGCAGGGTAGGGGAGCTCACATTAACGTTCAAAAACCTCAGAAAGTGAAAATTTCATGTCATGGGACCTTTAACTATGAGAAATAGAAACATGCAGTAATGTTTGTAAATCCCTCAGTCATCCAGGTAGAATCCATGGCAAAGGAGAAATTCAATTTATCAACTGGACAAAAGTTTTTTGATAGAATACGTTTCACATTCGATTGCTGGGGGATGAGCTGCAAAACGTATTTGACCCAAAAGAGTAGAAATATACCTATATTCATATTTTACTGCTCATTACATCTTTTAGCGCATAATATTGTCATGTTTAAAAAGAGTTTATTTTTGTGCCTAAGACAATATTTGACTTTCTGCGTACTGGACTATATCAGGCTTAAATTAGAGCTGAACATTAGACTAAATTATGGTAATGTAGTTCTAAACAATGATTAAAGATTTGTCTCTACATAAACACAGGCAGCCCATGTGCAGTACAGTTTGGGAAACTGTACTGCACGTGTATTGTTTTTACCATTTTGTGCATGCTCCAGGTCTCATCGTCCTCGTCTACCCTGAGCCTTTTGTTTGGGAAGAGAAGTTTCTCCAGTGGGCTGGTTATCTCCGGCCTGTCTGCAGCTGAAGGGGGAAACACCACAGACACTCAGTCATCGTCCAGTGTCAACATTGCCCTCACCGGACCCTCATACCGCTCCAGCAGCCGCGCTACACAGGTACGACTAGAATTCTCATAGGCAGCAAATAATGCAGTAAATTCAAGGACATAGTCACTAATACAGTGGTTCTTAACCTTGTTGGAGGTACTGAACCCCACCAGTTTCATATGCACATTCACCGAACCCTTCTTTATTGAAAAATAAAATACATATTTAAGACACAGGTATGTTTTACTGGTACACAAAATGAACCATGCATTAACATCACTGTGTTCAAAAAACAAAAACAAAAACAATACAATGCATGAACTCACAACAAAGTACATACCTTTTCACAAAGACTTTTTAATACTACCACACTGAAATGTTTTAATTTTTAACCTTATGTATTCCAATAATGAACTTATTGTATTTATGCTATTTATTATTTGTAACATTTTAACACACACACACACACACACACACACACCCATCACCTAATTTCCATCAGGCTACAATAATAATGAATATTTACTGCAAATCAGTGTGACTTCTGCTGTTGTCTTTGAGGGACCAGTTCAGAAATGCGGCTTCACCTTGACAAGTGCCACTCTCATGTTATTTTCACAGCAAAGTCTGTTCCTCTTCTTAGTTTTTATGTCCAGCATCCTCAAGAAGGATTGCTCACAAAGATATGTTGTAACAAAGGGCATAAAAATATGAATCAGGTGCGTGTCTTGACCTCCGCCGAACCCCTGAGACAGACTCACCGAACCCCTAGGGTTCGATCGAACCCAGGTTAAGAACCACTGCACTAATATAAATAAACAAATCTGTGGATTTTTCTTTTAAATATTTCTCATAAATTTCCAATGTAAGAAATATAGCTGCAAGCAGCAATGTGGGGCCAAGCACCTAAGGTGCATGTAGGCCTCAGCATGTAGGCCTACATGCACCTTCGGTGTCTGCAGGGTCTGACAGGGTCTAACAGAGTCTGACAGGGTCTAACAGGGTCTAACAGAGTCTGACAGGGTCTAACAGAATCTGACAGGGTCTGACAGGGTCTAACAAGGTCTAACAAGGTTTAACAGATCAGACACATCAAAGACAGATCAAAGGTACATTTCTGCATTGCCTAGCAATGCAGAAAAGTCCTGAAAATTCCTGCAAATTTGACCTGCTGGTGGCACTAGAGGGTTGGGGGTGGGGGCCTATAAATTGCTATGGGTAATGAGGAGACTGGCTGGAATGTGCATGCAAAATTTCACAACTTTTTACCAGATGGTTCTAGGGGTTGCCATAGACTCCCATGGTCAGAGGAATAATGTATATTAATAATAATAATAAATATAGCTGCAAGCAGTAATGTGGGGGGCCAAGCCCCGTTTGACAGGGTCTAACAAGGTCTGACAGGATCTAAGAGAGTCTGACAGGGTCTGACAGGGTCAGGGTTTAACCCTGTCAGAACAGACACATCAAAGACAGATCAAAGGTTGCTAGGTGCGTTGCTAGGCAATTGACAAATTTCTGCAAATTTGACCTGCTGGTGCCACTAGACGGTTGGGGCTGGGGACTTATAAATTGCTGTGGGTAATGAGGAGACTGGCTGGAATGTGCATGCCAAATTTCACAACTTTTTACCAGACGGTTGTAGGGGTTGCCATAGACTCCCATTGAAGAAAAGATATAAAATAATAATAATCAGACCAGAACATCAAAGGAAAGATCAAAGTGTTGCTAGGCAACTTGCTAGGCAACGCAAAGCAATTCCTATAGGGTGCCTAAGCACCTTTGGTGCTTGGCCCCCTAATAAGAAGAAGAATCAGTAGAAACACTATGGTGCCTAGCACCTTCAGTGCTTTTCCCCAAATATGAAAAACTTGCACTTGCCCCCATTTGTGAGTATAACACATATATCACATTCTGAAAGGCACCTAAAAAGATTGGTATTGAATGTTATAAATCAAATGCTATTGACCAAATTGTAATTAATTTACTGATTAATCACTCGATTTTTATAGCGACTTTCAAGACTCCCAAAGCACTACACTGCATTATTCATTCACAATCGATGATGGCAAACTACTATTTTAGCCGCAGATGCCCTGGGGCAGACTGATGGTATCGAGGCTGCCAATCTGTGCTTTTGACCCTCTGGCCACCATACACACACACAGCACGACATTACTAGGAAATGTGGGTGAAGTGTCTTGCATAAGGACACAAAAACGGTTGTTGCCACTTTGTTGTAAGATAGTAAAATAGAGATGCATTCAATAAAAGAGCCACGGATCAAAACCATTACCTGCAGGATCAATACATTGATCTCATTATAGTGTCAAAACTAAAGATAAGATAAGACTTTATTGATCTCACACAGGAGAAATTAACTTACCACATTAGCTCCAGGCAGTTTAGTGCAAAAGAAAGTTAGAAAAAAGTAACAACTTCAAATCTCTTTTGATTTAACATTAGATGGTAGATGGTAAATACCAAATCAAATATACCAGAAATATTAACATTTGGGTATTCATTCAAGTAATTTGGCAACATAAAAAAACATGTCAATCCACACCTTTTACATATTTATTGATTAAAAATATATAATACTTGTCTCCACATTTTTTACTCACATTTTACAACAATTAATGATGTTTTTATTTGATTTTAGTGGACATCTGAGCCATATGAGAGTATAGATGCCTCCTCCTCAATTACTGCAGTTTGTGTGAAAGACGCTTCACAGTCAGGTGACCGAGACGGAGCCCCAGGATTGGACAAGACAGAGGAAGAATCTGAGTCTGCCTCAACCGTCCCAGAGCCTATAGCAGATCAAAAGACTGACTGAAGGAAAGAACTAAACCACTCACAGTGCCCAAACTAATGCCTATAAACAGAAAAGACTGCAAATAAAAATCCCACATGGTATTATGAGATGTGATGAGAGGACAAAATGGTATCTGTCCTTCTGTCCTCTGCATGTGGTTGTGCCCAGTCTTTGAATGTAAAGTCAAAGTAAGATGGAAATATTGATGATGGAATAAAATGTTTTTAAGAGAAACTTTTCTGAAATCCTCTATTTGTTGTTATAAAAACTTTGTTATAAAAGTTTTTTATTTTGTTATGTAAAATTTCAAAATTGGGGGAAAAATGAACACAATTAATTTAACTTTTGTGATAAAAGAAGAAATTCAATTTGTGAACTGGACAAAGTTTGTTTGGTCGAAAACGTTTCGCCGCTCATCCGAGAGGCTTCGTCAGTTCTGGTTAGAGTGCTGGTAAGACACTTGCTTATATCTCGCTGCAGGGAGGAGCTAACCGGCTAACTACTTTCCGAAACTATCTCACCTATTGGTTTCTGTCTTTTGTTTCTCTGGTTTCTAGATTAGCATGCTTATTCATCCCTAAACGACTGTTTTTCATACCTCTGGCCCTGACCTGGCTAGCCCTATTGTTTCTTTTGTTTGTTTGGTCTAGGTTTAAGAATGGAATTATAGATGGGAGACAAATAATGTCTGACTCCACCATTTCTGTTTAGAGAAGGATTCTCTTTTTTGACAAAAATGGCCTCTTTAACTCCCCTCTCAAACCAATTCTTTTCCCTGGCCAAGATCTGAACCTCACTGTCCTCAAAAGAATGGCCCGTGGCTTCTAGGTGAAGATATACAGCAGATGACGGTCCACTCTGGCCCGCCTGTGTTGGTACATCCTCTTGTGAAGTGGCTGTTTTGTTTCCCCAATGTAGCGCTCACTGCAGTCTTCACTACACTGAATGGAGTAGACCACATTGCTTTGTTTGTGGCTCGGTGTTTTGTCCTTTGGGTGGACGAGTTTTTGTCTTAAAGTGTTTGTGGGTTTGAAATAAACTGGGATTTCATATTGTCTGAAAATCCTCTGTAGTTTTTCCGACACGCCGGCCAGGTAAGGAATCGCTACCCCTTTCCTCCTGGGTTCAGATTCTCTGTTATCTTGTTTCTTGCCCCTGTCTCTCTTGGTTCTGTTGACAGCCCATTTAGGATATCCACAAACATGGGCCATTCTTTTGAGGACAGTGAGGTTCAGATCTTGGCCAGGGAAAAGAATTGGTTTGAGAGGGGAGTTAAAGAGGCTATTTTTGTCAAAAAAGAGAATCCTTCTCTAAACAGAAATGGTGGAGTCAGACATTATTTGTCTCCCATCTATAATTCCATTCTTAAACCTAGATCAAACAAACAAAAGAAACAATAGGGCTAGTCAGGTCAGGGCCAGAGGTGTGAAAAAGCAGTCGTGTAGGGATGAATAGGCATGCTAATCTAGACGCCAGAGAAACAAAAGACAGAAACCAATAGGCGAGATAGTTTCGGAAAGTAGTTAGCCAGTTAGCTCCTCCCTGCAGCGAGATATAAGCAAGTGTCTTACCAGCACTCTAACCAGAACTGACGAAGCCTCTCGGATGAGCGGCGAAAAGTTTTCGACCAAACAAACTTTGTCCAGTTGACAAATTGAATTTCTTCTTTTATCATGGATTCTACCGGGACAACTGAGGGACTCTTCACGCATCTTAATTTAACTTTTACACGTCACTTTTTTAGGTGCACATTTCCGCTGGAGGGTCTGCCACCTGCTTGTTTCTATGGAGATGCTCTTGTTTTGCCATGAAAATCCCCAGTATCGCATTGTATCTTTAACTACTGTTTTAATTGCCAAAGAATACCTTGACAATCATGTATTCTTACTTTGAATGGTCTCGCCTCTCTACAGACCTGACCTGTAACAATATCATAACAAGTTACACACTGCATATTTAAGTCTCTTTCAACATTCTATCATAAAAGTATTCCTCCGCAGCTTATGTCTCACACGTTTGAGTAATCCTTTACTAGTCCGACTACATCTCCAAAGCTCAAAATGCCCTGTTCCACTTTGTGATGTCATGAAGTGGTAGTTTTCAAGTTTGCATCAACTTTTTACCTTTTGCTCAGTAGAGATTGTCAAATCCAGGGTTGAAATCATCCAAATGATTCTTGTGAAGGTGTATGGAGTACAGAACACAGTGGAGCACTTGTTTTCTGTTTGAGAGCTGGACTTGAGAAGCTAAATATGCAGGGTTTGTGTGTTAAGCGTGTGACACTAAACAGAACTCCGAGTATGTTTTTCATGAGGAAACAACATTATAACATAGATCAGAAAATAGCAGGAAAAAGGGCCTTTATTAAAAACATGATGTAATTGTATTAGTAACATAGTGAGCAATATTCCAGCTGAAAATACAAAATGAAGACACAGTCACATCTGGGAAAAATCTAATAAGTATTTATTGTAAGATGTTACAGTTAGATTTCTTTCTCTAGCAGCACTATTTTATTACAGATATTCAAGGGCAGTTAACATATATGGAGTTTCTCTGTTGATGCAAAATGTAGTCGTAATGTAAACAGACAAAATACAACTGAACATGGCGTGACCGTGTACTGCCTGAAATCACAGGGCTGTCTTTTGAAATGTGCGTGGACAGAACTGAAGGGCTAACACTACCCTTAGATTAAAATAAATTAAAAATAGTACATGATAAAATCGTGAACAGCATTTGTGACAGTCATAATTTCAGATGATCAGAAATATCAGTGCTAGTTTTAAATTGTGTAATTGTGATAATGGTTGTAGATGACCTTTAACAGTAAACACAACACAAATCCAATAACTTTGACTAAATATGTTCGGCACAAAATCATTATGTTCTTGTGTTATTTTCTAATTCAATTGACTCCACACGTTTATCTGCAGTGTGTATGGCTAATCTGAAACATATTTAAATTGACATACTTTTGAAATGTATGAAATAACAATTTTTTTGTGAATGTTTCTCAAGTACAAAGCTGCATGAGACATTAAAATCATTAATCATGTCAACATCTCAAACCTCAGTGAGCTCTGGCTGCTACAGACTGTTGAAGAAATGATTCATTTGAGTCGATTCAGGATCAGGCACTTCCACTGTGAGCGGGGCCATCTCTCTGTGATCTTATGTTACTGTCCTTAAAATCCTGCTTGAATCAAAGTAGGTACATACATGCATAGAGCTCCCAGAAAGCCAAAATTAGCCAATGTTTGGTCATTTTTTCTCCTTTTTGTGATTTCGTAGTACACTGATGTAATATTTTAATCAATCAAACTTTTCTAACTGTAGTTGTGGAAGATAATATATTATAAACCGTATGCTTTTAATTACCACAGAGGAACGTGTTAAATTAACTACTGTTTTAAGGGATCACTGAAATGATGACAGATGTTAAACAAAAAATGAAAAACAAATATTTCTGAAACATACAACAAAACAATGAAGCTCTCAAAAGAGTTTCTGGTGTTTTAATAGTCTGCATACTGCAGTACTTGAATACATACTCATACAGTATCGTTTATAGCAAATAACTGAATTATTTCATTTATTTAGCAAAAAGCATGCTGAATAGAAAAATTTCGCTATTCAATGACTTGAGTGACAATAAAGTTCTTTTCATCAGGGGTCACCTTTAGGACGACTATCTATCTACAAAGGCATGACAGAACCAAGAGGCTTAGGCATCGAAATCAATAAAGAGAAAAGTGATTGCCTAATATCTGGAGATTTTTTTTTTTTCAGTTTCACCAGCTTCGAAAAATATCTTCTTCCCAAAGTATCACAAAGACCCCAGCAAAGATAAAAATGTTGAAACAAAGTGTGATTTTTGCTCTTACACATGGGGCTGTTGTCTTTGCACTTAAACTGCTGTGTGTGTGATGACACTGAGAGGAAGAAGTGAGAAAGACTTTGAAAAAGCTTTTGAAAAAGTTGAGGTCGGTCGTGAAGTGAAAAGAGGCACCATATCCATTTGAGGGAACACTCTCCCAAACCATTAACCTATAAGTTATCACTGCACACAATGCACTGGGAGGACACATGAACATTTTTTCCCATTCCAGATGTGGAATTAAAACATCTGTACAAAGTTTTAAAAAACAAGACCTAAATAAAGACTCAGCATCAAACCTTAAATTGGCCATTGAGCTAAGTTGAAATGGTCATTTATGTCTTTTGCGTCTCTAACATCATTGCATTAGTGGACAAATAAAAAAGAGGGAACCCACTTCTGCTGATGCACACCAACGCTACTGCAAATAACACAGTGATCATCTTTTGTAAGATGTGGCTACAAATAAAAAAAGAGTTGAACATGATGGAAAACACTGGGGATGACACCATGCTGTACTCATTTAGACAAATTCACGACAGCTCTGTGCATCTTCCAGCCAGAGAATGGTATGTTACTCAACAGACAGTGCACATCCAAAAAAGGCAGAGGACCTTTCAGTTTGTTTTCCAGGTTTGCCCCAGTACCACTAAAAGGACTGAAAAGATTGTGAGATTGTGAATGGATACGTTATACAGTACTGTGCCACTGTCTTAATTCAATTTCACAGAAAGAATATTAACAAAGAGTTACAAAGAGAATATAAAAAAGGTTGCCATTTTCTGCATTTTAACATTGATCTTTCAATATATAAAAAACGGTGAGATGCCTTTCACTAGATATGATCTAGAAACATGATTTTGCCCACATGCAGTTTTCATAGCAGCATTTACAGAATAATATCATGTAATCTCTTTGTCTCTCCTCTTAAAGGTGCAATGTTTAATTTTTTTGGTTGGGGGTTCATCACCAGCTTGTTTCTATGGATATGTCATTGCTCTGCCTGGAATGTTCCACAGTATAACATTAAGTTGCTCTTACATTTATTAAACTACAGATTGTGTGCTCATAAATACCTAGAAAAACAGGTATTCTGACTGTGAACAGGGTTGCCTGTCCACAGCTCTGTCCTGTAACTTTGTCTGGTTTGGTCTCCATGAAGATAGAAAGGTTTAATACCATAATGTGAAACATTCCAGACAAAGCAATAACATTTGCATGGAATAAAGCATTTGGCAGGCCGTCCACCAGAAAAGTTACACAATGCACCTTTAAACATTGGCACAGCACTGTATGTTATACAGTTTTCCTTCAGAAACAGAAATACTGCACAGAGTGAGCTACCCTTAGTAGCCTGCTTTTTTCCAGTCTCACCAAGACTCCAGCACACAGCCACATATTGTCAGACAACACATTTATTTGTTTTCAGCAAGGTTTCTTTTATCTATATGCCATTTTCTCTGTATATTACTTATCATTATATATCATTTTTGCCAAACCGGATTGAAGAATATCAGCAAAGGGCAAAGTAAACCATGATCCATCTACTACAAGGGAAAGAGGCATTGTCTCTTTCTCAGCTCAGCCACAGTTAACAGATTTGCATAGGCAAAATGGGATTAGCCCTTAGACAATGGATTTCCTGAAGTCTTTATAGAGATGTAAAATCTATTTCAGCTTAATAAAATCTAAAACAAACATACAAACATAAGATAATAACAATAATGTCACTAGGCCAAGTTCTCCAACCCCTTTTCAATACATGTTTCTGTGCACATTTTGTTTACAGTGTTAGGCTTCAAGTAGATCTAAAACAACTCGTACATTAACAATAAGAGATGAAATAAATTAACCAACATGAGAGGTAGTGAAAAGCCTACAGAGACGCTTTAATATAGTATATGTATATATATTTCTATACAAGTATGTATACTGTATTTGTTTGTATTAAAAGGGAAATGAAAGGTGTCAATAAGGCCAAATCTTTGCCAACCTCATCTGTCTCTCTCAAACAGCTCTCCTTTATTGGTTGAGAAAACATCAGCCTTGAAAATCTGCTCATTTGGAACCCTTGGAAACGTAAAGACGCAAGGGAGCCTCCGCAAACATACTATATCATTTTGTATCATCTTGTATCATCTTCATTGCTTGTAAAATATTTTATGTTGTTTAGATAAACAACCTATATCTTCACTGTATTTATGTCATAACAAATTAAGTGAGAATGACAAAAAGCATAAATCTAGGTTTCTGTCATCCAAGTCATGGTTGTAAGACACATCCAGACTTGAGTGTACAGCGACAGTTGACCTTTGACCCTTAGTACTGGTAAAGCACACACTTCACTATGTAAACATGTTTAATTGCACCATGATTTCAATATCTATCGGTTTGTAGGTAAAACATTCCTCTGAACAGCGGCAGACTCGGTAAAAAGGAGACAGAACTGTGTAGAGGGGGATTTGTTTGTTAGTTATAAGTGACATTTGGCATTTCTTTACCAAGTCAAATGTTACATATTTTCCCCGAAAAACATGGAACAGTTCCAAAAAAGAGATGGAATCAGGTTGTAACCTCTGCTTCCCCACAGGGCAGGCATGCACAGCTCTTCAATAAAGCAGCTAAGCACTCAGTCAAGCCCTTAAATATTAATGTAGTCCTCTGTAAGTAGTACTGTATTGCCAAATATTAAAGTACAAACTATTTATTTTTGTACAACCACAAAGTAAAAAGTTTGGTTGATACACAACCAAAACTAATGTGTCAAAACTCCAGAAGGTCAGTAAAAAGGAGAATTTACCCTTGAACTGTGATTGGCAAAAATGAACATATTTCTGATTCCAAACCAGAAGTTGCAAGTCAATCAGAAAAGATCTGAACTTAATAAATTATGTTTTGATTTAAATTTTAGCACAACTTCAAGAGACCCAACTATTCTTGGATATTGTGCAAGGGGTTTTCTCTTTAATTGTATTGGATACTTGGCACATAGATTTCAGGTAGCTACTAAAGTGAGAAGTGGCACTATTTTATATGAACCAACTTAACTATAAACCTTGGGTTGTCAGTCCATCATGTAATACCATGGTGTATCTGGAGACCCAGTTAAAATAGCATATACTGCACTCATGCACTTTCTACTGCACATCCACAGGCCAAGAACAAGGTTCACATCATCAAAAACTAATCTGTTAATGGGATATTTGGCAAGACTCCTTTTTATATCTTTTTTGTTTCTTTTGTTTTTACTTTTTTTCTTTTAGGTGTGTAACTGTATCATACATTGATAAATTTATTATCATAGCATGCTGACAAATTGGGATGAAACAATCCAGCGTGTGTAACGGCTGGCTGTGGGATGAAGGATTAGCATGGCTATCACAAGCATGCTAACTGCTTGTCTACTGCATGCTGAAACCTAGGTAGCCTTGTACAATAAGGCTAATGTGTCACAATTACCTCTAGGCTAGTCCATTAGCTTGTTAGCATTAATTTGCAGACTCCCCTCACTAGCACTAAAAGACTCCATCAATGACCACTATACTCATCTAGTCTGTGACCAAAACAGACAGCACCCCAAAGTGGTCTTTCTAAAGGTCACATCTAAGGTCTCCCTGCTTCATGACATCATGTTTGGCACCTGATTAACCTGAAGTGTCACATAAGACCACCACCATCAGCTGTTTTAGAAACGCCTTACAGACAATAGCATGGGTGTTCATACCCATTCAAAACCAACCTGTCCTTAGCCCAGTAGTAATAAAATACTAAAATGTAAACTTGTCTTCTCTAATGAAAATGTACAGAAGGATTTGTAATCAAAGTTGGCGTGGCTCCTTCCACTGGGCACCTGTGCTTAGGCTAGGATGGCCTGAATTCGAGAAGGAGGGGTGATATGTAAGGGATGGTAGGGCAGGATTTGATGGACAAACTGTGGTTACTTTTCACAGAACTCTTTCCTTAGATCTGAAGGCATTTTTAAGTTCATGAGAATTACTAGAACATGTAGCTGCCCAACCACAATAGCCCTTACTTCTCCCAGTAATGTTCAAAAAAGGAAAAGTATCTGGACAGACAAACAGACGAATGCACAGGTGGAAGGACATGGGCAGCCTGCGTCTTTGCCACAGTTTCAGAGGCTATACTCCAGCTTAAGCTTCAATTGGCAAGTATTTTCCCTTCACTGAAAGTAAACAGTCTGACGAAGTGACAGGTAGCCTGTCCAAATCATTACATATTTAACTGTTGCAGTCCAGGGCAGATTTAGTCAAATTACTGTAGAGAAAAAGAGCTGCATGCAAAGCCAATGCTTCCCAGTAAAGCCCTAACTTCCACGAGTATGATGTGCGGACTAAATAAGGAAACAGAACATAAAAAAGATAAAGGTACGAAACATAATGATCAGTGAAGACATGGAGTCAGGATAAAAAAGATAAGGTCTTAATACAGGATTACAGTACAGGAACAGTTGGCTTGTCCTTATGTGTCTCTTTCTTTGTCTAGCTTCTTATCCAGTTACCCACTAATGGCCATGTGGTTGGCCATTTCAAACACAAGCTGAGAAGCGGCCTGGCCAGTCAGCCACCTCAAATCACACTCTTAGCTACACAATCACTGGCCAGCATCAGAGCCATAATTTGTCCAATAATCAACCAGCTAAGGCCAACTTAAATTCCAGCAGAGAACTGGATATAAATTGCTTAAAAATATAAATAAAAAACAACCAGCTATTTTGGATGTCATTCAGTCTCTTCAACCACAAACCAGGTAAAGATTTTTTTCCAAACCCGACTTCTGGCACCATAGTAGTATTTGAAGTTTACGTAGTAGTATCGTTGGTATAGGTTGGCAATAGAGGAGTGCTTATGTGTCGAGGCAAGTGCGCCTCCTGCTGGCCAGGAGGTCTCTGTAAACAGAGGAGTTGAGGAAGCGGGGGTAGGAGTCGCGGTGCATCAGGGTGTAGATCTGAAGCTGGGCCTCCTCGTACATCAGGTTATTGGGCTCTGCTAGACTCTGATTGATTCCTTCTCTGACCCGAGAGTCCAGACTCACCTAGAGGACACAGGAACAGTTTGTGGCTTCATCAAATACAACGTCCCGAGTACAAAAGAAGATCCATATTGAATTATAATATAAGCATTCTAGCTAGATTATCCAGAACTTTAGTCAAAGATGCATCATGTAACTTTTATAGTGGAGGGTAGAAAGGTTTAATACCATACTGTGAAACATTCCAGACAAAGCAATCATATCTCCATGGAGAAAAGCATTTAATGGACCCTCCAGTAGGAAAGTTAAACAATGCACCTTTAAAACTAAACATCACTTTACCTCTTTGGGTGACAATATGGACACATAATCTTCATATATGATCCTAGCCTTTTCTTCCACCACTGTAGGATTGGTTTCACTCTTTAGCTCATCACAGGCCAACCAGAAGAGCAGATTGTCCTCACTGTACTCGGAGCGCAGGAACTCACGGAACACCTCTCGGCCTTCTAAAGATCGAAGCATCAGCTCAAAGCTCCGAGCCCACGACAGCACCTCATCCAAAGTGGGGTGACTGTAATTGAAGACCGGACATAGAATACAACAATGCAAGACCAGTATCCTTTAAGGTGTGAGGGACTTACTGTTCATCTCCAGCCTCAATTGTGTCCATTTTGCAGGTTTGGCGTTCACTCCTTTCCATCCTGTCTTCATTCCTGCAAACATACATAAATTAGGTTTGAAAACATTTTAAGCTCAGTATGATAGATGAAAAGTTTTTGGAAAAAGAAAGTCAAGTCAGTACAATGTATGGCCTCAAACTACTAGTGTACCTAAAAGAACTGTCTTCTGAAGCATGGCTCCTCTTTGAGTTCCTCAGCACACTGGTTATCAGCACGACCCTGTTGCCTCATATAATAAACCCCCTCAGTCACAGCGCCTCAGATTCAAAGTGAACAACAAAGGTTCAGTTAAAGGCTTCATGTAAACTCATAGCAAACGCGTACACAGGGCCTTTCAGTCACACAAACCCAATCACAATATAATACACATCAAACTGTGTCCCACATGGAGGATCTTTCCTTCCTCTCCCTGTCTCTTGTCAAAGTCCTCATTGTGCACCAGTAATGGACTAAGCTAGCCCCAGCCTCTGGGCGCCCTCACAATACAGCTAAATATATGGGCTGTTCTTCACAGCTGTTTTGCATGTGATGTGAGGATGGAAATAGAAAGCTCCCAGACCAGATAAGGCCAACGAATGAGGATGGGTTAGTGAGTATGAAGGAAGAGATTACAAGTAACAAAGAGGAAAAGGGTTTAAAATGAATTCCACTTAAACAGCTCTATATCTCATACACTATTTTTCCATAAAACTACCACAGATTAGAATGCATCTGCCCATTAATGAGGCATGTAGATTATTACATTACACTCAGTGTAACTGATAGAAAGATCTGGGTTTACAGTATGTGGCAGATCACTGAGTCAGAGTTTTATGATGACAGGAAATATAAATACAAAAATTTATTTACAAGCTGTTTCTCAAGCTGTTCTTTTTATTGCAGTGTCACAGACCACTCACTCCATGTTCAGTCCACGAGCTGCCACCACTTCAGATTAAGTAGTGTGAAAGAAGAGGCACATTCACCATTCACCAGTGAAAACAATGTTTTCTTTCACTCCTCACTCAGGAGCAGCCAGAGAGGCAGCTGGATGAGCTGCACAGGGCATGTTGTTTTTAGTGCCTTGCTCAAGGGTCTCAGACAGTGTGACTTCTCAGCCTCCCTTCTCATTTGTGTGAAACACAATCTACAACAAAAAAATCTAAATTTATTCTTAAATGAACTGGCTTTGTGTGCTCACCAGTGGTATAGTAGTTAAGGGCGTTGCACATGTGTGGTTGATACCACCATGGGTTCACTCTTTCTCTCCCCTTTTCACATTACAGCTGTTCTGTCCAATATAGACTTCAGGCCAGAAGAAAAATAAACTATCAGTGTAAATTCTTTGCTCTGTATATTGAGCCCAGGTCAGTTACAGTGGAAGTGAACATGTGCTGCTGTGAGGACTGCACAGAGTGAGGAGCACAAGTAAATTACACAGAGTTCCCCATGGACAGTATTTCTGAGCACAGATCCTCCTCTGCAGTGGCTGTGTGCAGAGACTGTGTGCAGAGAGACAGAGCACAGTCTCTCCACAGTCGGAGCTCTGGGGACAGTTCTGTGAGTAAGGCTCTGCTGCTCACAATGTCCCATAGCTGCACAGGATCGCTTTTAAATAAAATAAAATGTTATAGCTCTCTCTCATTACAGTAAGGGTTCAAATACAATCACTAAAATGTATGAATTTCAATGACAAATGTTAAAGGAGCACTGTGAAACTTTTCTGGTGGAGGATTTGCCATCGACTTGTCTTCATTGACATGTTTCGCAGTATGGCATTAAACCTACAGTATCTATCTCAATAAAGACAAGGATGTGACGCTTCCAGGCCAAATTACAGGCCATATCTGTGGAAAGGCAAGCCCACTCAAAGTTCAAATGTATACTTCTCAAGGTTTCTGAGCAATAAAACACTGATAATTAAATTAATGCAAGAGAGATCACTTTAATACCATACAGTCGAACGAAAGCAATAACAAACTCCATGAGACAAGCAGATGACAGACCTTCCACCAGAAAAGTTACACTTTGCACCTTTAATGCACATGGTTGTTTTTTTTTTAGAGCAGAACAGCTGTCTCGTTCCTTTGACAGCTTTCATAATCTTGTGAATATCTTAATCTAAGTTTCCGTGTGACAGTACCATGCAGAGTGCCATGCAGAGGTGGTTTGTGGACAGAATGCAGATGTGAGTTCTCACCACAGACACTTGCAGCAGCCGCACCAGCACAGGCAGCAGGTGTTGGGTCGTGGCTGTCCGGGGGCCTGGGCTGGAGCCTCGATGTGTGCCGCCTGCCTTTTTCTCATCTCCACTCCACTCACACTGCGGGGCTGGGGACACATACATGATACTTAGCAAAATTAGGACAAAATTAAACAAAACATTAAAGGAACATTGTGTAACTTTTCTGGTGGAGGGTCCGTCAAATGCTTTCCTTCATGGAGATGTTATTGCTTTGTCTGGAATATGTCACAGTATGGTGTGAGGTATGGTAACCTTTTTATCATTGTGGAGACCAAACCATATTTTTTTTAGGTATTATTGAGATATAATACCACTTATAATTGAATAAATGTAAGGTAGAGATGTTGAATGTCATATTGTGGAACATCCCAGGCAGAGTAAAAACATATCCATAGCAAGAAGCAGGTGACAGATACCCAACCAAAAAGTTAAACAGTGTATCTTTAAGTGTGGAGATTTTGGAAAAGCTAAAAGTCACACTGGGATCCATTTATTTCCTGTGTTCCTCTGCCACTATTTATCTTTATTAATAGCAGGAGAATGATGTGTGTCACAGAAATGCCAAAATGATTGTTCTGGAGCAGGGGGGAGGGAGCTCACTCAAGCAGGATAGAGAAGATTCCCTTCCTTGTACGGTGTGAAGGTTTTGGCAGTGGTCCAGACTTTTCACTTAGCTTTAACAGACTGAGCACACTGCACATGCATTTCAGGGGCTGTAAACACACACAAACAAACAGGCTCTGTGCATGACAGACATGAATAGACACAAAGGCACCACTTATAAACAAATTCACGCATCCACACACATGCATGTTGTCCTCATTATCCAACCACTTTTCGGTTCAAATAAGAGTTGAAGTTAAACACAAAAATGTTGATTATTTGAAATACTTTTAAAATTAACAAAATCATCAAAAAATTATCTTAGTAAAAAGGAAATAAATGTGTGAAAGTATCATCAAAACAATGATGGCCAAATGGAGAGCCACATAAAAAAAATCTGAACTTTAATAATATTAATACTTTTTTTTTTTTTTTAATCTATACATATTGTATCAATTCTGTTAAAAATAAGGTTATGGAAATATAGCTTTTTTCATTTGGGTGTACAAGATGCTCTGTCAATTAATGTAGGCCTGCACCAGTGATGTCACGATGGGGTTTCCATGGCCTTTACAGACTTTTAAGATGAATGCCAAGGTAGATCAAGAGTAAATACTCACTTAAACATCAAAAAGCTTCTTCTAAATAATAATACAGTGGAACTGAAAGTCCTTTGGGCTAGTGTATATAAAAGGAAATCATCTTCTTAGAACTCACTGAAGAGTCTGTTAACGGTCTGTACTGGGGATTAGAAAATGCACTGCTCGTGAGCTAAAAGGCCATGAAGGTCGACTGAGCCGTTATTGTAAACTCTGACTGCTCTTTAAAAGATCTTTACCCTCCCACAGTGTAATCTACTAGACCATAGCTCAAAGAAAATTACAACAGTCTTACCTGTAATGTCATGGCTCACTATAAGAAAATCAGCACAAAGCAACAAAATACCACATCCTTCTAATCCTTTCAGAACAACTTGTGTTTGGGCTTCCTAAATGTTATATGTAAAGCTTTTGTTGTACAGGCTCATATGCAAATACTTTGCCACAGAGATGGAGCAACTCTTAGTTATGTAGTGTCCTGCCAGTAGATGTTGAGAAACAGGTTTGGGAGATGCAAACAACACCACTGTCCTGAATGTCGAGATGGAGGCCATACAACCAGGACATACAAATGTGAAGAGGAACTAGAGGGCAGGAGTAGATACAGACACAACACATGGCTGACTGTAGTTGGGGCTAGAGTGAGAAGATTCAGATACTGAACAAAATGCGCCTGACCTAGCTTTCCAAAAAGTTGCAATTTCTAAACATATTATAAACTTACCATGAATTAGTTATTTTCTAAAACCAGCTGACACAAAGCAGTCATGGCGCTGAGGTAACTTGTTGCTGGATGATAGAGGGCTGGCTGAAGTGACTGATGGCTCTGACACTGGCTGTAAATGTAGCAATGAGGTTGGCTGGACCACAGAGAAGAGAGGTTACTGCTTGGATTCACCATCCCTGACAGACTTCAGTAAGACTCAAGAGCTGGACTGAACAACAACCATTTCTCTTTTTGTCGTCCCGTTCTGTGACTCTGGTGGCTGCTTCAACCGTTTCCCCCTAAACTTCTTTATAACGAGGCGAATGGGTCATTTGCAGATGGAGCAGTGAAAATACAGCATCTGGAAATCAAGAAGATCAAATGTGTTTTAGGACACACCAAGATCAGTGGTTCTATGACATCTACATAATACAGATCAATCAACCTTCCCTTTTGTGATGTTATAGTTCTCAAGAAAAGTTTCTACAGTAAAAGCCATATTGTTCTGATCTTAAGGATGTGCAATAGTATAAAACTTGACATGATACAAATATGGTATTTATCTTTCAGGTTATAGGGAATGGGGCAAGTATTACCTCTTTACCTTTTACTGTCTCGCAAACACTATTGCACAGAAAATAGTATCTATATCTAAAGAAGAAAGTTGTCTCGAATAATTAAAATGATATATTACTTGGATTTATAACAGGCCTTTATTAACATGCTACAAATCTCCTCCATGTGACAGTTGGACACAGCAGACATCATGTCTGTGCTGAGTGTGAATGACTGAATCAATTGAATGAGGAAGTCTGTCAGGATGTAGTGGTATAAGATCCAGTGACTCACGCCCAGGGGAGGCAGCAGATACATGACCATCAGATCCACCCGTGAGCAGGACAAAGTGGACAGAGGTGCATATGTAGTCTTAGTGGATGGAGTAGAGTGTCGCAGCCTGTGTCTGGGGCCTCTGAGCATAACAGAGCCGCTGCTCGGACCCTTAGTCCACTGCTAGCCCGTCCTGCAGCTGGGGGCAGACAGCGGCAGGAGAGAGGAGACTCCCTCTCCGCTGTCAGACCCGGGCACAGAGGGCGGCTCGACGCTCGCTGTCGTAGCCACATTGCACAAAATCAAACACCACCCACTTTGTTGGTGCCTGCTCCACGGCCCCAGGTCCGTTATGTGTGGCAGCAGAGAGGAGGCGGTGGCAGAGCAGAAGCTAGCGCTGTGCTAACGACAGCTAGCCTACTCTGTGGAGCATAAGAATCACTCTCTTACCCCTTTGCGGTGGCCTGTCAGTGTCCTAGGCTGATAGCTGGTGAAATGTGAAGGTCCGATGCTCCTTTAACAACATCGTATATGGTAATCCCGCGGTTTAATGTCCATCGCCGCTGTTTTTCTGCCATCCGCCCCACTTCAGCACCGAACACCGCCGAGCCCTGGATGCTCTGCGCAGGCGCGCTGCCACCACCGCTGCTCCGCGGCTGCAGTCGGTGAAGATGCACTGGCGACGCTCCACACAACTCTCCTCTGTGGTCACTATTCAGTCACAATCATTTATATTCACGGCGTTTACATCGCGATATGTTTGGGCGAACAAAGTATTATTCATTCAGTATTCATACTCTGCGCTGATTTTAGGTGAATTAGCCTAGAGTCTTGTATCTTACAGCCTTCACCTCCAACAGTTTGTTCTCAGTGAAAGGCTCCCAATGCTGATAATTAGGAACTTTGTATTCAGTTTCAGGCTCAGTTTGTTTGTTTTTTTTACTTATTTTTTTTATTTATTTATTTATTTTTATTTATTTATTTATTTATTTATGTATTTATTTATTTATTTATTTATTTATTTTTATTTATTTATTTATTTATTATTGTGGAGACGATATTTAGTTAGGCCTACTATAAAAAGTTGGTTTAATAGAGTCATGCATCAATATCAGGCCTATTATACTGAATTTGCCTATTATAAATTAGCGAGCAAAACAATAAACAAAATCCAACCAGCCTAAACGTGCAGTGAGCAAAATAAGCTGAGCATCCTCCACACGGAGCTCCAGTGGAGCACTATATTTCTCTTAAATTAACGCAAGAGGGCACTGAAAGTCTTCTCTGCCTTTCTCACAAACAGGTTGTCCAACACACACACCGTGCATATCTCATTTTGTTCATGCGACCACACGCTAGGCATTTCATATGATCTTAGTCTCCTTCCTGTGCTCTATGGATATCTTCTGTGAGATAAAGACAGCCAAGGCCTATTTGATTTGCCCATATGAGTCATACAAACTCTAACTGCTCATAAAATCTTGCTCAGTGTAGTGAGACGCGCACCTTAACCAGCGGGCCAATCACGTAGCGCCCCAAGCCTTGATGAGGGAGACTGGTTTCACCTGTTGCACTCTCTCCTCACCTCTGGCATCCAACACGGTGTAGCAGCCACTGGGACAAGAAGGCTCCGTGTTTTATATTAACTTAAACCCGCTCAATTCCCGGTCTACGGTCGTGACTTGAAGCTGCGGCACGTTGCTCCGTCCTGCCTTATTGGTGAGTGGAGACGTATTCGTTCATAAAACTGGTTACGCTGGGTCTAAACCGCTACTTCTGTAGGCAGTGTCTGTGTGCGGACTGTCCCTGGCGGGTGCGTGTACAAGCTGTATTGGGTGAGTAATAAACCGGGATTTCATTCCTAGAATGTACTCGTTCTGAGTTCCCTTATCATGCGTTGCTCCGGCAGGCTTAGGCAGAGCAGGTGTGTCCTGCGTTCCACCCCCCTCTCGTTCCGAGCGGAGCGTCTCCTCGGTGAGTGCACGGGGCCGTGCCCATTTATTAAATCTCCCTGTTGGGTCTTAAATTTACCTTTTTCAGGCTTTTGAGTTCCCCGCGCGGGCCTCCCCTGTGGGATTGGGTCATCCCCTCTGCAGCTTGCTTTCCACCGGCGCAGTTTGTCGCTCCTCTGGGCCTGGTCGTCTCCTACCTTCGTGGTGTCGGCCCCTAATGGACAGTACCATTGCCGTATTCACCGGTCGAGTTATAACTTTTTTTGGTTAATATTTTATTGTGTGTGTGTGTGAGTGAAAGGAATTGTAAACATTGTTTAAAACATTTTAATATGGAATAATAAATTTTTGTATCATTTTGTAAACTGGTGTCTTGCCTACTGCTTATGAATTACCCCCCCACTCGGTCACTACATACTTGGCGTTGCTGGCAGGGTCGGGCTTGAATTTTATGGAGGCAAGACACCATTTTAATATACTTTTTTGTGTGTAAAATCTTGTTTTTAGCATTGACAGTGTTTTTCCTTTTTCTGTAGCAGTGTTATACATGTGAGGCAGGAGACCAGTAGTAGCAGCACACTGTTTCATGTCATTTTGATTGTGTTTTTGCATGTTATGTTTTGGTTTGCTGTGTCTATTTAGTATTTAGCTGTGTTCTTTATTGCATGTTTTGTTTTTAGACATGTACATAATGCTACTCTGTTTCTTCTAGCTCTGCCAATATTGAAAGCACCTTGCTCCAGATAAAAGTGACACTGCATTTTTAGTAAGTTGCAGGGCGTTTTTGTAAAGTGAATATGGAGGGTCAGCTATTGGAGTTACAGGAAATGGTCATCCAGCTGAGGGCTGAGAATGAACGGCTGCGCCAAGAGCGCCTATCTGCTTCTGATGCGAGTGCAGGGACGTCCTCTGCACCCACTGCACATGGTGTTCCCTCACAGGTTACCGGGGGTGTTGACCGACTGGTTTTCATCCCACGGGATCGTAAATGCCCCATGTTTAGGGGTAAGAAAGGCATTAGTTTGGGCGAGTGGTTAGAGGAAGCAGAAGCATGCATGCGGGCCAGACATTTATCTTTAACTGACCAAGCATTTTTTCTTTTTGACCATTTGGAAGGGGAGGCTCGCGAGGAAATTAAATTTAGATCTGTAGAAGAGCGACATGACCCAACTAGGATCATTGCGATCTTACAGGAGCTTTATGGATGTGCAGAGTCCTATGTTGCCCTGCAGGAGGCGTTTTTTCTCGGCGACAGCAGGAGGGGGAGACTTTGCTTGAATACTCCCTTGCTTTGAAGTCTTTGATGGAAAGGGTGAAACGGCGCGCTCCAGATAATGTTCCAAATTCTGAAATATTGTTGCGTGATCAATTTGTGGAGCAGGTTTTAGACTGCGCGCTTCGTCGAGAATTAAAACAGTTTGTCCGTCGCACGCCTACAGCTACGTTGTTGGATGTCAGAGGTGAAGCAATGAGATGGGAGCGTGAGGGGTTGCCATCGGGTGTGCGTGGCCGGAGTAATTCTGTCCCTTCAGCCTTGGGTTTTCAATGCATGGTGCAGGGTGGCCGCCAGCGGTTGGATCCGCCGGCCTCTGAGGTTAGTGAGATGAAGGAGCTGCTACGACGTCAGCAGGAACAATTGGACAAACTGACGCAGAGCATCACAAGGCTACAGACTACTCACTCGCGCCACCGTCCCCAGAATTTACGCAGCCGCTCCCCTCGTCCAGGTCCAATAATTTGTAACCGTTGCCAACAGCCTGGACACATCGCTCGGCATTGTGATGGACCACGTGTTTCACATCCTCCGTTAGTGCATAATGATGTTCATCCACCACAGTCGTCGGAAAACTAATGCCCACCATGCTGCCGAGCCACAGCTCAGGTGGGGCATCCACTGGCTCCGAAGACGCAAGGATTATGTTGGAAGACGTTCCGAAGTTGATTTCCATGTGTCCCCACCTTGACGTAGGTATGGGTGGCGCCCCTGTACCTTGTCTTGTAGACACTGGATCTATGGTTTCTACAATTACAGAAAGTTTCTTTCGCACACATTTTGAACCCTGGGGTGATGAACGCCTTAAAGCCTGTCATTGGTTAGAGCTTAAAGCTGCCAATGGGTTAACTATCCCTTATATTGGGTATCTTGAACTTGACGTTGTTCTTTGTGGGAAGTTGATGCCTCAATGCGGTGTTTTGGTGGTGAAGGATCCACCGGGGCGGATTGCATCTCAAGTCCCCGGTGTCCTAGGAATGAACATCATTAGTAAATGTTACCGGGAGCTGTTTGGTCAGTATGGACCTACCTTGTTTGGAGAAACGTTGGTGTCGTTTCCAGCGCCCTTAGCTGACGCTTTGCAGAAGTGTCATGTAGCTAGCATCAGGCCAGTTTTAAACAACTTGGGGAAAGCAAGGGTTCGAGGAAAGAAGGCTTGTCGTATACCTGGAGGAGCAATGAAGATTGTAACGGCGACATGCTCAGAATATTTTTCTGAGGGGACCGTGCTATTTGAGCCACCGGAATCTGGCTTACCGGCGGGTCTTCTGGCGTCTCCCGCCTTGGTCCGCGTTATTCGGGGAACTGTTTATATCCCCGTGGTGAACGTTGGGGTTACTGAGGTGCTTCTCTATTCTCGTACTGTTATTGGCACTCTGGATGATGTCAGAGTTGTCAGCCTGCCCACCGGTGTTGAAGTTTCATCTATTTCTGCCCAAGTGGCGGGACACACTGGTTCCTCAGTCCTCGGTCAGATTGAGTCGATTGACTTTTCACATTTGTCTTCTGATGACCGCAATGCGGCTTTTTCTCTGCTTCAGAAGCATGCGTCTGTCTTCTCCGCTAATGAACAAGACCTCGGCTGTACGAATCTCATCTCTCATGACATCCCGTTGCTCGATGACATTCCCATTCGGCAAAGGCATCGCCGTATTCCACCTTCTGAATATGAGGTTGTGAAAGAGCACATCAACCAGCTGTTGGAAACCAAGGTCATAAGGGAGAGTTCGAGCCCCTATGCTTCACCAATAGTGCTTGTCCGCAAAAAGGACGGGAGCTTACGGCTTTGTGTAGATTACAGACAACTAAATTCCAAGACGAGGAAGGACGCATTTCCACTCCCACGGATAGAAGAAACATTGGATTCTTTGTCGGGTGCTTGTTGGTTCTCCACAATGGACCTTGCAAGTGGGTACAATCAAGTGCCAGTCACTGAAGGAGATAAGCCTAAAACTGCCTTTTGTACCCCCTTCGGTTTGTTCGAATGGAACCGAATGCCGTTTGGTCTTTGTAACGCTCCCAGCACTTTTCAGAGGCTGATGCAGCGGATTTTTGGAAGTCAGCAGGGCCAATCGTTACTTTTATATCTGGACGATATCGTGGTCTTCTCTTCTGACACCCGCCAGCACCTGGAAAGGTTGGATGGAGTGTTAAGCAGGCTGCATTTGGAAGGTCTTAAAGTCAAGCTTTCAAAGTGCAATTTCTTCAAGCAGGAAGTCAATTACTTGGGTCATGTAATCTCTGATCGTGGTGTGTCTTGTGACCCTGAAAAGGTCAGAGCAGTGGCTGAATGGCCGGTTCCCACCACGGTTTCCGAACTTCGATCCTTCATCGGATTTGCAAGTTACTATCGACGTTTCGTGGAAGGGTTTGCGAGGCTAGCTGCGCCCTTACATCGGAAGGTGGCTGAACTATCAGGCAAGTCCAAGAGAACTAAAAATCGTGATATTGAGGACTGGGACCAGGAATGCCAGGAACACTTCGAGATCTTGAAGATGAAGCTTATAAGGGCACCTGTACTGGCATATGCAGACTTCACTTTGCCATTCATCCTTGAGGTGGATGCAAGCTTTTGTGGCCTGGGAGCAGTGCTCTCTCAGGAGCAAGAGGGAAAAGTGCGTCCCATTGCCTATGCAAGTAGAGGGTTGCGAAGAACTGAACGAAACATGTCAAATTATAGTTCGATGAAGCTTGAACTTCTTGCTTTGAAGTGGGCAATCAGTGAAAAATTTCGAGAGTATCTTCTTGGCCACAAGTGTGTGGTATATACAGACAACAACCCGTTGAGCCACTTGTTGACTGCCAAATTGGGAGCTGTCGAACAGCGCTGGGCTGCGCAACTCGCATCTTTTGACTTCGAATTGCGCTATCGGTCTGGGAAAAGTAATGTTAATGCAGACGCCCTGTCACGCCAGAAAGACCTTAACCCAGAGGACATGGCTGCTTTGGGCCCCGGGTCAATGGTGCCAGTTTCTTTACAGCAGGCGGCACCTTTGCAGATGGTCGAGGTGACTCAGACTGTGGTGTTTGCTTTGCCTAGTCATTCCCCAAGCGACGTTAAGGCCCTTCAGGACGCAGATCCTGTTATTCAGGAGGTAGCAACTTTTTGGAGACAACGCCGACTGCCAACTGCAGAGGAGAAGAAGAACTGCTCGGCTGCTGCTTTGGTTTTATTCCGGCAGTGGGACCGCTTAGTTGAAAGAAATGAATTGTTGTATCGTAAGATCTACCGCCCTGAGGGTGGCGAGGCCGTGTTTCAGTTGCTCCTACCCTTGGCTATGATTGAGGAGGTGTTAACTCACTTGCATCAAGATCATGGACATCAAGGGGTCGCGAGAACACTTGCACTCCTGCGCTCACGATGTTATTGGCCAGGGATGTCAAAGGTTGTCAGTGATTGGTGTAGGCAGTGCGAACGTTGCCAGATCGCGAAGGATGCTCGTCCAGCTGCTCGCGCTTCCATGGGCCATTTGTTGGCCTCCCGACCTAATGAGATGCTTGCACTTGATTTCACTTTGTTGGAGCCCTCGCAACAAGGGTTTGAGGACGTGCTCGTCATTACTGATGTTTTCAGTAAGTATACACTGGCCTTGCCGACAAGGGACCAGCGCGCTTCGACAGTGGCAGAGATTCTGGTCTCTGACTGGTTTTCTAAGTTTGGTGTCCCCTCCCGAATTCATTCAGATCAGGGACGCTGTTTTGAGAGCCTGTTGTTGCGACAATTGTGTCATCTTTATGGGATCTCCAAATCTAGAACAACGCCGTACCATCCATCCGGCAATGGGCAGTGCGAGCGATTTAATCGCACCCTGCATGACTTACTTCGCACGTTGCCTGTGTCTAGGAAACGTGACTGGAGTTCCTGTTTGCCACAAATCTTGTATGCCTACAACACCACCCCCCACCAGTCTACTGGCGAATCTCCCCTTCTATTTGATGTTTGGTCGAGAACCAAAGCTGCCAGTTGACTTTTTGTTGGGCCAGGCTGAGGACCCTCTTGATGGCGACCCCCATGAATGGATTATGGAGCACCAAACCCGCCTAAAATTGGCGTTTGAGGGGCGAAGGAACGGTTGAGACATGCTGCTGAACGCCGGAAGGTTCTGCATGACCAACAGGTGCATGATAAGCCCCTGGAGGAAGGAGAAACTGTTTTGGTGCGCAACACTGGTTTGCGAGGTCGCTGCAAAACCCATGACCGGTGGTCATCAGTCTTGCACATTGTTTTGCAAGCGCCAAGGGACGGCGGGGCTGTATACACCATCGCTCCACTGAATGACCAGGCGAAGGTGAAGCGGGTCCATCGCTCTTTAGTAAAGGCGTGGATTGGTGTGACCCCTTTGGAGGCTAACCCGAGTGGTGTTCCCCCTGTAGTTGGGAACAATCGTTCGCTTAGCGGATCATCTGGTGAGGACTTGTGGTACATTGAACCTGGACAACCAGTTGCATTAGAGCCAGAGCTTGGCATGTTCAGTGGGTCCAGTAGGTTGAATCCTACCCAGTTACAGCCTCAGTTGGAAAGGTCTGACGCTGCTGCCACTGGCCTTCTGACAGCTTCAGAGCCACCTTCATCTCCTGCGCTAGCCGATGGCCCACGGAGGTCGGCGCGTTCCACCGCTGGTTGCCACCCTAATCCTCACAATTTGCCTCGTTCTGTATTGGACAACCAAATTTGGGAGTCGGCCATTTGGTCTAAGACAGTCGATCGTCGGGTCGACGATCCAACTGGGGGGGCAGAATGTAGTGAGACGCGCACCTTAACCAGCGGGCCAATCACGTAGCGCCCCAAGCCTTGATGAGGGAGACTGGTTTCACCTGTTGCACTCTCTCCTCACCTCTGGCATCCAACACGGTGTAGCAGCCACTGGGACAAGAAGGCTCCGTGTTTTATATTAACTTAAACCCGCTCAATTCCCGGTCTACGGTCGTGACTTGAAGCTGCGGCACGTTGCTCCGTCCTGCCTTATTGGTGAGTGGAGACGTATTCGTTCATAAAACTGGTTACGCTGGGTCTAAACCGCTACTTCTGTAGGCAGTGTCTGTGTGCGGACTGTCCCTGGCGGGTGCGTGTACAAGCTGTATTGGGTGAGTAATAAACCGGGATTTCATTCCTAGAATGTACTCGTTCTGAGTTCCCTTATCATGCGTTGCTCCGGCAGGCTTAGGCAGAGCAGGTGTGTCCTGCGTTCCCCCCCCTCTCGTTCCGAGCGGAGCGTCTCCTCGGTGAGTGCACGGGGCCGTGCCCATTTATTAAATCTCCCTGTTGGGTCTTAAATTTACCTTTTTTCAGGCTTTTGAGTTCCCCGCGGGCCTCCCCTGTGGGATTGGGTCATCCCCTCTGGAGCTAGCTTTCCCCCGGCGGAGTTTGTCGCTCCTCTGGGCCTGGACGCCTCCTACCTTCGTGGTGTCGGCCCCTAATGGACAGTACCATTGCCGTATTCACCGGTCGAGTTATAACTTTTTTTGGTTAATATTTTATTGTGTGTGTGTGTGAGTGAAAGGAATTGTAAACATTGTTTAAAACATTTTAATATGGAATAATAAATTTTTGTATCATTTTGTAAACTGGTGTCTTGCCTACTGCTTATGAATTACCCCCCCACTCGGTCACTACATCAGCTTGTTTTTCTATGATTGATTTTCATCTAAAATTATATTTTCTCTGTCCAGCTAATGAAATACCTGCTTTTCAGCAAGGATTATTCTTTTTTTCTTCTGAAAGGCTCAGAATGTTTTTCCATTGTTCATATAACCTGTTGCAACTATGACAAAATGTTAAATTAATAATGCAAAATTAAAGCTTTATGCTTTTCACTTGTTTAAACAATACTATAGAATAGTGGTGCCACAGAAGCTTTTTTCTTACATTTCCCTTCTGGTCCCCATGGAGTATATGGTAAAAAAAAAACAACAACAACAAAAAAACACTAGGCTACTTTGTCAAAATTCAGACTGATGCATGCAGTCGGCAATTATAATAGTAAATCACAAACCTGGAAGAAAGATTTGGGGATGAGCACATTGTTTCATTATCTGAAAAATCAGCTCTGCAGCAGTACATCTGTCTGAAAGATAGGCTTCTGAGTTTGTGAGAGCAAGGAACACGATACATTTGCAGATAATAGTTTAAACTATACACACCTTCTTTCACGTTTTGAAATTCAGTCATTTGGAATAAAATATTTTCCTCAGAGCTCAGATTCATGTCCTGGTCTGAGCAGTATAAATCTTAACCGTTGTGAGAAAGGGTGAATGCCTTGAGGGAGGTTTGTGCTGTAACCAATATTGTGTTAATTATCATACAATATTAAAATTATTGTGGTCAAAATGATCAGGGGGAAATGGTTAATCAATAATACTGTAATAACATTTCTAGTTCCAAAAGAAATGTTTCAAAGGATCAATTACTTCATAGCCAAGGGTCAGTTGAGTCAAAACAACAAACCCAAAGAGCGGCACTTAAGGAAGTTTACGCAACTCCAAAATCAATATCTAACTAACCTCAAGGATCGGAGTGACAAAAGGAAGGAGGATAAACCTAGCCAATCAGTGCACAAAGAACGCTGGGTGAGAAATCTTTCCAACTGCGTGCTCACTGAGGCAGAGAGAGAAGTACTTTCCAAAAGACTGAATTTCTCTGTAACTCCGAACCGCATCCCCACGGTGGATTACATCACAGCAGCAGAAACCGCCATTAGGAACAACAAACTCACAGAGACAGAAGCTGGAGACCTTAGAGTGAAATTAAGAGCTGCACTGAGCAATGCCAAACCTCCACCCTCCAATGTAACACCAGAGGAAAGGAAGACCACCGTTGCTCAAGAGAAGGACCACAGCATCAACATTCTGCCACTTGACAAAGGGAGATACACAGTGATCCTGAACTCAGCTGATTATGAGGTTAAGGTGAACAGCAATGACACCACAACCTACGACCCTTACTAAAAGAGGCCCCAGCAGTGGGTACAAAAAGAAGTAGCACAGATTCCATCACATACAATGTGACCAAACACCTAAAAACCATCCTGGCTCCTCTGGTGGGTAACACGGAGCACCACATCGAGAACACAGCCAAATTTGTAAACAAAGTTGAGCATCTCCAATCTGACCGGGATGAGACAATGGTTTCCTTTGATGTAACCTCTCTTTTCACTTGTATCCCTACATCGGTAGCGGTGGAGGCAGTAAGAAAGAGACTACTGCAAGATACCAAGTTATAAGAGAGAACCAAACTTTCACCTGACCAAATCTGCCAACTGCTGGAAATGTGTTTAAATACCACCTATTTCCAGTTCAGAGGAAACTTCTACAGGCAAATCCACGGCTGTGCAACGGGCTCACCGGTCTCCCCTATCATGGCTAATTTATATGTGGAACAATTTGAACAGAGTGCCTTGGCCTCATATCCAGGCACTCCACCCAAACATTGGTATCACTTTGTTGATGATAATTTTTCAAAAATCAAAATTCAAGATTTGGAACCTTTTACTGCACATATTAATTCTGTAAATCCGAACATCAAATTCACTTATGAAGATGCCAAGGATAACGCATTGGGTTTATTAGATTGTCCCTTAACGATAGAATACCGGCGGCGACTCCAGGTAGAAGTCTTCAGGAAGCCCCCACACACGGACCAATACCTGCTTTTTGATTCACACCACCCACTGCAGCACAGACTTGGAGTTATTCGGACATTACAACACAGGGCCCAAGTGGTTCCTACAAGCACAGAGGGAAAGGAGAAAGAAGAACAACATGTGCAGAAAGCCCTCTCTGTTTGTGGATATCCTAACAGAACAAGAGAGACAAGGACAAGAAACAAGACAACAGAGAATCAGAACCCAGGATAGACTTAGACTTTAGACTTTATTGTCCCCAAGGGGAAATTCATTTTGACGCACACAGAGACTGTTTGACACACACAGCAACAACACAATAAACACATACAATAAGCATTACAGCACACTCAGCAGGGCCTGTTGTTCAAAAATGTGACGGCTGAAGGGATCAGGCTTCTGCCAAAGCGGGCCTTCCTGCACCTAATCGCCCTGTACCTCCGTCCTGAGGGCAGAGGGGTGAGGTGTTCCTGTAGGGTGAGTGGGGTCCTGTTCTACTGAAAGTGCAATGCGTCCAATAGTCCTGTCGTAAAGGGTGTAACTATTCCTTACCTGGCTAGTGTTTCTGAAACACTACAGAGGATTTTCAGACAACATGAAATCCCACTTTATTTCAAACCCACAAACACTTTAAGACAGAAACTGGTCCACCCTAAGGACAAAACACCGAGTCACAAACAAAGCAATGTGGTCTACTCTATTCGGTGCAGTGAAGACTGCAGTGAGCGCTACATTGGAGAAACAAAACAGCCACTTCACAAGAGGATGCACCAACACAGACGAGAGAGCCAGAGTGGACCTCAGTCTGCTGTACATCTACACCTAGAAGCCACTGGCCACTCCTTTGAGCACAGTGAGGTACAGATCTTGGACAGAGAAAAGAACTGGTTTGCGAGGGGAGTTAAAAAGGCTATTTTTGTCAAGAAAGAGAATCCTTCCTTAAACAGAAATGGAGGTCTCAGACATCATCTGTCTCCCATCATCTGTCTCCCATCTATCCTCAAACCTAAATCAAAACAAATAAAGAAAACAATAGGGCAGCCAGGTCAGGTCCAGAGGTGTGAAAACACCCATTACGGCCCTGAATGGTTATGTTAACCAGACCCCACACTCCACTCTCACTGCATATTTAATAGGCCCCACCTAACTAACAGAAACTGTAAACAAATAGGTGTGGTAGTTTCAGAGTTATTTCATCGTAGTTAGCTCCTCCCTTCAGGCAGATATAAGGCAGTGTCCGCTAGCGTCTGACCAGAAATGAAGAAGCAGCTTGGATGAGCTGCAAAACATATTCGACCAAATAAACGTTTGTCCAGTTGACAAATTGAATTTCTCCTTTTGCCACAATAATATGTGTAATATGTGGATCATTAATTGTTTTGCAGTAGAGCATTTTAAGTGCCACAGAATATAAGGCCATGAGGTTCTATTTTAACATGTTGGATGGAGAAAGTACACTGAATGCAAAACGTGCACAGACAAATTATCTATTCATGTGGTGGTGGGGAGAAATGGGGAGTGTCATGTGATTCAGCAGCAGCTCAATGAATGGAGCTGAGAGATTCTTAAAGGGTCTGAAAAGGTCACATAAAAACAGCCTCTTCCAGAGATCACTAATAATAAGTTCAAAGACACTACACAGAAAAGCTTCTATATGAGCCTTTATCTTACAGGATAATGCATAATCATTTGGTCTGTATCAAAACAGAGCCCATAGGCTATATATGTTTGGAGAAGACCTGATTTTATCGTGGACACAAAACACAAGTGATATGTGTACAACTCTAACCCCAACTGTGCCCCAGGTGTTGTAATAATGAATAATGGCCCCATTATTACAAAGCAATAACATCTCCATGGTAACAAACTGGTATTCTGTGCAAAGCAATAGCCCCACCAGAAAAGTTATATTATGCACCTTATATTTAGGGATGGAAGCCGCACTGTGCTTATTCCAATGTGTAAGAAATTTGTATAAAAGTAATTATTTCAGTTTTAAAAGAAACTCTTCCCTTTCTTGTGGTTGACAGGGAAACAAGCTGCAGGGATGTTGCAATTTGAAGTAGGGGTGTGCAAATAAATTGAGATCAAAATATGGTTATACTAAATTTGGTGATACAGTTTTCTTATCGTGGGCTGCTGTATAGATCTATCTCCAAAAGTCTTTTTTGGTGTCTTTAATCTATTTTTTTATTTATTTTTTTATTTTTTTTGGTGACCGCACTACAGTTTTGTTGCTTATTTAGTGGACGGAAACTTGTTTGTGCAGTACACCTTTTCACTGTTCTGATGAATCAAATAAAATGAACATTGCACAGGAACTGATTCAACAAAGAAATACTGTTGCTAAAATGTGTTTGCAACAGCAATATATATCGTGTGCAATATATCGAGTATCTCATGTATTGCTATATTGTGATAATATCATATCGAGAGCCATGCATTGTGTATTGTATCGAAATCATGAGGGACCCTGTGATTTCCAACCCTGTTTTGAAGTTGATGTAAACATTGCTGCGAGTTACCCTCAAAGGAGAAGATTAAAATGTTTTTTCTCCATCTCTGCTAACCTGCCGACCCCATTAGTAGTGCTGTAATGCGCCAATGTCTGGTTATCTGTTAGCCGGGGGTCCACACTGTGTGATTTATAGCACCAGCACTAAAAAACCCTTCTGGGGCTTCTCTGGGCTTAATACTTTGGACGACAGAACATTTATTGTATATGTGTGAGCTGGTGACAGGAGAGGGGATATAAGGGAAGAATGTGAATTGATCTCCTGTGTGTGGTATGAGACAGGTTTCTATCAAAGCGCTGATATCCTTGACCTACACTTAAATCTGTTGGTTTGGGGTAAATTCTGAAAGGAAGAAACCTTGCATTACAACAAAGAAAGGTCCTCACCAGTACAGATAACGAAAACTGTGCTCAGTGAATACACGTCCCAATGCGTCTCCATATCATATAACTACAAAGTATCAGCCAACTACTAGTCAAAACAGTGATGATTTTGAATGAAGTAAAAATGAGTAGGATTGAAATCTTAACCGACATATAAAAGTCATAGACATCACACTCCCTTAGTTTATTTCTTTATACAGTCTATGGAAACAACATTATAACATAGATTAGTGTTATGAAGGCCATTTTAATTATTCTTTGAAATGAAATGATGCAATCTAGTCTTCTCTTGAGTAACATTACATTTCAGTCCAGTTTGATCAAATGTCCAGCAGCAGACTCAGACCTTGAGCAGCAAAGACAGAAACACTCCAGGCTGTATATTAGCCACAGCAGGGGGGGCTGTTCAGTTTTAAAACTTATGCAAATAAAATGCAGCTTAAAGATGCAGGACCTGCCTCATTTCTATTCCAAAAGTGTCACATCTTGAATATGTCACAGGGTTTCTGACTGGAGCGGCCAACGTTCATTTGCTTCATGGGAAGAGGATATCAGGCCCATTATCAAGTTCTGGCTCCAGGGTTTATTCTTATGTTCTACCAAAAATATAATCCCCAGAGAAAATAGCATTACAACATTACATGCATATTTTTATACCCCACTTTTTTGATACTTTGTGTTTTAGTAGATGAGCAAAGTGTACTATGACTCTACTCTTACATGCTTTCAACCAGAGAAAGATGTGAAAGAAAACACATTGACAGCTACTTTCAGAAGGTGTCCCTGCTGCTGTAAATATTCACACCACACAAGATACATGTGTCTGACACCTCTCTCAATACAATATATCACCTGTATAGTAGTTATATAGTAATCAATGTTTGATTTGACAGTTTCTCAAACTCCAGCCAACTTTACTGATAATAAGGAATATGAGCTTATCTTAAAGTTGAACTTAAATGAGCCGCTGAAAGGATTAGAAAGAGGTGAATGTTTATGGACAAATATATTTCAAGCATCTGAGCTCTGAAATAACATAATATAACATCTATTGTGTATAAAATTACATATTATTTATCTGACTCATACTACAGCACAGTTAGGCTTTCTAATTCTAATTGCCATAATAGCACTTTTAGAGGGAGCGTCTAATATGGTCTGTCTAATAAATTAAATCATGTCTAAAAGCTTTTGTTAAATTATTATTACTTAGGTCTTTTGACAGATGTATTGTAGAGTTGTTATAGTGAAGATTGAGCCTGGGCGATACTCATTGCTGTCTCACCTCCACTGTCCTGCTCAGACAGACTCAGCTCAGCCTGTCATCTCTCAGATAGTTTTAAACGCTGCCCTTTGCTTCGCCATTCCTTAAGCTTAGTTTCACTGTTCAGCTCACGCTGCACTCCCCCACCCCTGCATCTTTACTGAAGTTTACTTTGACTTTCTTTCAGGTTTTTATCTTCACCTCCATAACTGGCCAGGCTCTCGGGGAAAGATTTTTTTTTTTTTTTTTTACCATTACTGGCCTTTTCCCAAAAAAGATTACCCTTTCCTGCTCCAATTGTTAAATTATTCCCAGATTGCTCATGTATCAAATAGAAATCCTGCTTTACCTTGAAGCATCCTGGAGGAGTGATGCCAATCTGCCATATTTCATATTTATTACATTTACTTCCATTCTTTGGCACAAACCCTGTTCACTCACACTATGAAAAAGCACCATCCCTTTTGAGCCTAAACCTTCAGTAAATAATTTATGCAAATTTCAAAAGCTACGGTAATGAATCCATCATTGATTAAGAGGGCCAGTGTGCCTTTTTTGAATTGCTATGAAAGTAAAAAATCTCTGACGTAATCCTTGGATATTCACCTCTGTGGCCAGACTGAATGAGCACATATATAGTAATTTAACAGTCAGTTTCATTTTCCATCTCCTGGGCCTCTTAAATAGAAGGACAGGATGGCCCCTTAACTGCTCTGCATGCTATCAACTTATTACTCCAAATCTAAAGTGTCATTTCAAATATGCCTCAAGTGCTTCCCCTAAGAATAAAGTTAATATGAATCACATCGACTGATTAAGCTCCTCTCTCTTAAACTTAAAGGTGCAGTGTGAAACTTTTCTGTCACTATTGAGACGTGATTGCTCTGAAGGGAATATTCGATACTTTGACATGAAATGTATCAATCACTTTCAAGTCTTGCCTTTGAGACAGAAGAGTAGCTGAAGTTATAGGTCAGATCTATGGAGAAGCAACCTCACTCACAGTAAGAATAAAATAATAAAACACCTCTGAATGAGTAACATCCAAGCTATACTCATTCATGCCATACTGTGGAACTTTCAAAGAGAAAAAAAATTAAAAAGTGACATAGGCTACATCCACACGGCAACGCAACACAGGATTTTTTCTTACCGGGTAAAAAAAAATATCACGTCCACACTGGGAACGGATCAGTAAAATATCACGTACACATGGCAATGGAACGCTTGCTGAAAACGACGCAATACACATGCCATCCCTCTATGTGTGCTGTAAGCCCGTTCCACCGGATACTCCAGAACAATAGAAGAAGTAAGGCGCATCTCCATTCTGCGTCCACGACAACGCCATTCACAAAGTTGTCCCACCAGCTACTTGTTCTTCCAGGTCTCACCCAAAATCTCCTTCTTTTGGCACGTCTAGTAACACGCCGTGTTGGGTTTAAAAGAATCTGGCGCATGTTGTGCTGTAAGCGTCTCTGCTGCTCACCTAGTTGGTATAACTGCAGTACATTTTCTTTCAATAATGCAAGTAAACTTAGCAGTGACTGCAGCACTGCTACTACTGCTACTCTGGTGTCCACCATGATCGCTGTCTTGTTACGAATGAATGTTGTGCACGAGGCTGCTATTTGTCCTGGCCATGTGGTTGTGACGTACTAGCCATGTGGTTGTGACGTACTGGCCATGTGGTTGTGACGTAGGCGTAAACAAATCCGTTCTACTGGTCCAGACGACTCCGCAACGGTAACGTTGCCAGAGTTTTCTACTCTGGAACCCGTTCCCAAAAATCTCATTTTGGTGTACCGAGAACACTGGTGCCATGTGGACGCGAGACCGAAACGATAAAAAACGTTTTCACTCCACAACGTTGCCGTGGAGACAGGGCCATAGTACACCTCGTTGGCCTGACAGTGCTGGAACGCATCCTGCCTCTCGATCATGATCATACTCTCATGGTCTCAGGCTGCTCTCGCTCAAATACAGAGGCTGTTGTTCATGACTGCTCAAAAGGGTTGACCTGATTTACAACTTTTTTATTTAAATATTGAATATACATAAGTAGGTCACAAGATAATATATGCAGTTAAACCTTTATACATCACACTAATATGTAATGTAGTGTAGGTGGTCAACACTTGTGATGTAAAACTGCAAGATGAATCCGGACGCAATGAGTGAGTGAGTCCACTTTTTATACCATCTATAGTCTGCCCCTGCCCTGCTTCTTCCTTGCCTTGTGTTCAGTCTGCTGTCAGTGTTCCTATGTGGTCCTAATGTGAAGTTCTTTTTGCCTGTGGTCCCAATGTTTGTGATAATGTTTTTGTGTTTTGTGTTAAATGTGATTTTAATGACACCATAGACGTGTTCACCTTCCACAGTAGTTGGGCTCTCACTCTCATCCAGCTCGGGTCCTCTACCAGAGGCCTGGGAGCTTGAGAGTTCTGCGCAGTATCTTTGCTGTTCCTAGTACTGCACTTTTCTGGACTGAGATGTCTGATGTTTTTTCTGGGATCTGTTGTAGCCACTCCTCCAGTTTGGGGGTTACAGCCCCGAGTGCTCCGATCACCACGGGCACCACTGATGCCTTCACCTTCCAGGCCTTCTCCAGCTCTTCCTTGAGCCCCTGGTATTTCTCTAGTTTCTCGTGTTCCTTTTTCCTGATGTTACCATCGCTTGGTATTGCAATGTCCACCACCACAGCTCTGTTCTGTTGCTTATCCATCACCACTATGTCTGGTTGGTTCGCCATCACCATTCTGTCAGTTTGTATCTGGAAGTCCCACAGGATCTTGACTCGGTCATTCTCCGCAACCTTCGGAGGTATTTCCCACCTTGACTTTGGGGTCTCTAGCCCGTACTCTGCACAGATGTTTCTGTACACTATGCCCGCCACTTGGTTGTGTCGCTCCATGTATGCTTTCACTGCCAGCATGTTACACCCTGCAGTTATGTGCTGGACTGTCTCAGGAGCCTCTTTGCACAGCCTACACCTTGGGTCTTGTCTGGTGTGGTAGATCTGGGCCTCTATTGCTCGGGTGCTCAAGGCTTGCTCCTGTGCAGCCAGGATGAGGGCCTCTGTGCTCTCCTTCAGACCAGCCCTCTCCAGCCATTGGTAGGATTTCTTGATATCAGCCACTTCAGTTATGTTTCGGCGGTATGCCCCATGTAGGGGTTTGTCCTGCCATGATGGTCCCTCCAGCACCTCTTCCTCTGCACTCCACTGTCTGAGGCATTCCTTGAGCACATCATCTGTCGGGGCCTTGTCCTTGATGTACTTATGGATTTTGGATGTTTCATCCTGGACAGTGGTTCCCACACTCACTAGTCCTCGGCCTCCTTCCTCCCGGCTCGCGTACAGTCTCAGGGTGCTGGATTTGGGATGGAACCCTCCATGTATGGTCAGGAGCTTTCGTGTCTTAACGTATATATAATATACCCCCCCCATATATCTCAAAATGGCCTATATATATATATATATGTATATATATACATACACATACACACACACACACACACGTTGTAATCACATAATTTTAATGGATTGGATTTACTTGGTAACATGCCAAGACTAGTGATACAGAAAAATAACAATCTGTTTATTGGCAGGTCATAAGACTGTTAGCTCAATTTATATGATCCAGTATTACCAGTATTCCATAAAATGCAACATTATGGATAGCCCACATAATGTTTTCTTTTTTTGGTTGTTACTCATTTAAAATCTTTCATTTACATGGCTCATGTCCTTCTGGTTTCCTTGGATACATGTGTCACCCCAGCCATCTCCCTGACTGAAAAGGTAGAAGAAATCTATAAATGAATGCCCACCCATCACTCTGCTGTAGGATCCTCTGTGGCTCCATCAATTCTTTCAACAAATTGGCTTTCACACATTCTTCTCTTTCCTGTGTCATATGTGCTATAACCAACTGCTTACAGCCTTTCCAATGTATTTGAAACAGCAAAGGGTCAGGTATCTATGCACTGCACTGAACATATGAAGTTTCTATAGGTGGTTAAACAACACTATACACTCCTATTTCTTCAGCATTGTAAGTTTGGTTTTGCTGACTATAGGGATTTACAGGATTTTTTTTTTTTCTGTTTCAATCTTTCTTCAGTTCTGAGCTTCATTTCAGATTGTCCTAGGCATCATTTCCATATAAAATATATTCTTTGTGAAGCAATCCTTTTATCAGTCCTCAAGAGCCTATTGCTCTCCTCTAAATCCATACTCAAGATTTTGTCTCTTGTTTCTATACATTTTTGCAAAAATGATTCAAGAAACAGTAACTTCATGGAGGTGGTAGTCACCTGCATTTGAGTCTGTTTTTATTTTTATTTATTTATTTATTTTTAATTAAGAATGCTTTTCCCACTGCTACAGCACATCTCTATTGTGCTGTTTAACCATAACATTCCCAAAATATCCTCTACACTGTCCCAGGCTCTGGGCAGCGATCAGGCTGCATCATCCGATAATTGATTGATGATGGCATAACAGCAGGTTAGAGTGTGTGCCCAGCAACCTGAAGATTAGTGGTTCAGCCCTCTGACCAGTGCCTATTGTAAAGTGTGTCCTTGGGCAATACATTTAAACAAACCTCCCTTATTTGAATGGGGTGTGTGATTGAGTGACTGGTGTTTGAAGGGGCTCATGTGCAGAGTGCCAGCCTTGTTGCTTCGGTCTAAGGCTAGAAAAATCCCAAATGTGACGTGGGACTGAATAATGCATAAGCGTAAAGAAGAACCATTGAACATCTGGAGAAGAATATAAATGTTATTTGTCTATTTATTTACCTTCAAGCTCAAACATCTGTCATGACAATATCTCTATTTCCACACAAAATAGCATATAGCAACACAAATATGGATTTGACCTATATCATATGATCTGCTCCAGAGTATTTGGTCTGAACACTTTCATTACCTCCTGCTCATTTACAAACCAAGCAACCAGTGAAGTGAATCCTACATGGATGTTTGAATCATCAATTCCACAGACCGAGCAGGTGACATGAAGAGTGACCGCTGCACATATTTATGAGTAAATGAGTAATCGCTGTTGAGGCATTCACACTCAGTTTCACCCCTTCTCTTATCTGTTCTAACAAGCCTGGGCTGACATGGGGTTATTAGCCATCACTGACACAAACTGCAGTGGACTGATTATGGTTCAGTCCAGTGGCTGTCATTTTCTGATGTATATTCTTGTATTTTGGCTAAATATACCCCTTAGTATCTGCGTAAGCACATCTTGTATTCACTCACTACCACAAGCATGATTTTTTTTTAATCTTGTAAAAGCAGTGGATTCTGTTATACTGTATGACTGCCTGTTACATCTGTGTTTTGAGCAGTAATAGCGCCATCTCAGAGCAAATAAAACAATACCACCAGGGTGTAAGTGGTGTACACTTGTGTGGCATAGTTCTAGTCCTCAGGAATCATGCACACCATTTAGTTTTCTGAATTAACCTTTTGTAGAACTTTTATGCATTTCTTTCCCTTGAAAAATCAGAGATTTTTTTCAATAGCTTCTAAGGCAGGTGACCTAGCAACCTCAGTCCTCCTCAGGTATCATGCACACCTTTTTCTGAATTAACCTGTTTTGGCAAGAAAGTTTTACAAGTGATTCAAATTGGAGGCCAATCGAACTTTGTATGTGTGAACGGGAGCAAATTTTGCAAAAAATGTAAAAAAAAATTTGAATGAAATTTGCGGCACGTAAACCATGGGGCTGAGGGGCCGGTCAAAGGGGTGTGACAGGCTGGAGTTGGCCTGCAATGACCCCTGTACTTTTTCACTGTACTACTCCATGTTGTGAAAATGTTATATGGCACAAAGTGTGAACTAAACCTGGCAGGCAGTAACTCATTTGGTAAGTGCATTTGTCAAAGATTGGCAGTTCGAAGGTTGGCGGTTTGAATCCCGCTCTCGACATGAAAAAAAAAAAAAAAAAATCCCACAGCCACACGTTGGTGGTGCGATTCTACTGTAGTACCTACAGATGAATGCTGTAGTTTTCTTGAGCAAGACACTTCACCCACCTCACCCTTCACTGGTGTATGAATGTGTGTGTGAATGGGTGAGTGGGTCCTTGTTGTAAAGTGCTTTGAGTGCCTTGAAGGTGGAAAAGCGCTGTATAAAAATATGACCATTTACTATAAACCTTAAACACTTTTGTTTTTGCTCCCATTTTTCCTGAGATGGACCCAAAGATTCAAAATTCACTCCAGATACACAACACTACCATTTCTCTCAAACATTGTTCACAAATCTGTCCAAATGTGTGACAGCGAGCACCTCTGCCCCGCCGAGACAATCCACCCCACCTCACAGGTGCGCCACATCAAGATGCCGATCCGACATCATGACCAGTGCACAGGTGCGCCCCAGACTGCCCACAATAAAAGGCCACCCCAAAATGTGCATTTTTTTTTTTTTTTTTTGCTTTATTGGGGGTCTGGGGACTCAGAACCAGTCAGTATCTGGTGTGACCACCATTTGCCTCATGCAGTGCAACACATCTTCTTCGCATAAAGTTTATCAGATTGTCAATTGTGGCCTGTGGAATGTTGGTCCACTCCTCTTCAAAGGCTGTTATGGACGAAGAACACAGGTGCATTTTATTGATGGCATTTTGAATGCACAGAGATACCATGATGAGATCCTGAGGCCCATTGTTGTGCCATACATCCATGAACATCACCTCATGTTTCAGCAAGATAATGCACGGCCCCATGTTGCAAGGATCTGTACACAATTCTTGGAAGCTGAAAATGTCCCAGTTCTTGCATGGCCAGCATACTCACAGGACATGTCACCCATTGAGCATGTTTGGGATGTGCTTGACCGGCGTATACGACAGCGTGTACCAGCTCCCACTAATATCCAGCAACTTCACACAGCCATTGAAGAGGAGTGGACCAACATTCCACAGGCCACAATTGACAATCTGATAAACTTTATGCGAAGAAGATGTGTTGCACTGCATGAGGCAAATGGTGGTCACACCAGATACTGACTGGTTCTGAGTCCCCAGACCCCAAAGAAAGCAAAAAAAAAAAAAAGCACATTTCGGGGTGGCCTTTTATTGTGGGCAGTCTGGGGCGCACCTGTGCACTGGTCATGATGTCGGATCGGCGTCTTGATGTGGCGCACCTGTGAGGTGGGGTGGATTGTCTCGGCGGGGCAGAGGTGCTCGCTGTCACACATTTGGACAGATTTGTGAACAATGTTTGAGAGAAATGGTAGTGTTGTGTATCTGGAGTGAATTTTGGATCTTTGGGTCCATCTCAGGAAAACTGGGAGCAAAAACAAAAGTGTTTCGTTTATATTTTTGTTGAGTATATATATATATATCTCAGGGTGCTGCCGGAAGGAAGGAGGCAGAGGACTAGTGAGTGTGGGAACCACTGTCCAGGATGAAACATCCAAAATCCATAAGTACATCAAGGACAATGCCTCGACAGATGATGTGCTCAAGGAATGAATCAGACAGTGGAGTGCAGAGGAAGAGGTGCTGGAGGGACCATCATGGCAGGACAAACCCCTACATGGAGTGTACCACCGAAACATAACTGAAGTGGCTGATATCAAGAAATCCTACCAATGGCTGGAGAGGGCTGGTCTGAAGGACAGCACAGAGGCCCTCATCCTGGCTGCACAGGAGCAAGCCTTGAGCACCCGAGCAATAGAGGCCCAGATCAACCACACCAGACAAGACCCAAGGTGTAGGCTGTGCAAAGAGGCTCCTGAGACAGTCCAGCACATAACTGGAGGGTGTAAGATGCTGGCAGGGAAAGCATACATGGAGCGACACAACCAAGTGGCGGGCATAGTGTACAGAAACATCTGTGCAGAGTACGGGCTGGAGACCCCAAGGTCAAGGTGGGAAACACCTCCGAAGGTTGCGGAGAATGACCGAGCCAAAATCCTGTGGGACTTCCAAATACAGACTGACAGAATGGTGATGGTGAACCAACCAGACATAGTGGTGATGGATAAGCAACAGAACAAAGCTGTGGTGGTAACATCAGGAAAAAGGAACACGAAAAACTAGAGAAATACCAGGGGCTCAAGGAAGAGCTGGAGAAGGCCTGGAAGGTGAAGGCATCAGTGGTGCCCGTGGTGATCGGAGCACTCGGGTCTGTAACCCCCAAACTGGAGGAGTGGCTACAACAGATCCCAGGAAAAACATCAGACATCTCAGTCCAGAAAAGCGCAGTACTAGGAACAGCAAAGATACTGCGCAGAACTCTCAAGCTCCCAGGCCTCTGGTAGAGGACCCGAGCTGGATGAGAGTGAGAGACCAACCACCGTGGAAGGTGAGGAGCACATTTTTTATTTTTTTTATATATATATATATCTCCAGAAGCATATGTAGATTTAGACAGCATCACTGCAGGGCTCCTTTCTTAACCCTCCGGTCGTGTTCGCCTCCAGCCCCCTACTTTAGTGTTCCCGGTCAAAATTGACCGGTCTGTTTTAACTGCTCTTAAATTAGCACAAAAACAGTTTTTTTCAACACCAATTTTTTTATTAAACATTCTTTAGTTGAGAACAATGTTTCAAAGTAGTGTCTAACAACAATTTATAGAAGTAAACATTAAATAACATCAGTTAAAATACAATTGGGCACTGAAAATGAACTACAAAATGAACATATAATACAAAAAATAAATGGAAAACCAAACACCAAACTCAACAGGGTGTGTGTGTGTGTGTGTGTGTGTGTGTGTGTGTGTGTGTGTGTGTGTGTGTATTCATGCACATGAGTGACATGTGACACTCAGGTCAGAGTGGGCCTTGCAAACATAAGCATGACATTTGCAGCATGTCAGGCTCGTTTTGATGTCTCTAGGGGCACAGAGGCCACAACGCTTCCTTTTCTGCCCATGTCCTTGTTGGGGAAGAGCAGCCAGGGCAGCAGCTGGGGCTGGAGCTTGCATGCTCCTAACCAGACTGGCGGAGGCTGGTGTGCGGGGAATGTGCTGGCGTCGCTGTATAAGAGGAGTCACCAAAGCGAGGAAAAGTCTCCTCTTGAAACTTTTCCCCTGATTCCAGGTTGGGTCGATTGCTGTCCACACCACATACGCGTTGAAAGCTGACACATCCAGGATGTTGTGGAACAGTGCCACAGGCCAGCGAGCCATCATCCGCTTACAGGTGTATGTACCAGTAAGCTGCAATAAAGGAACAATAAATAATAAGAGAGTGGGAACAATATTCAATCTGTCGTACACAAAATGCTATGATTCACATAAATAAAAATAAAATAAAATGCATGATGAGACTTTGCATTACCTTATCAAGGCAGTCAATGCCTCCCTTGTTCTTGTTGTAGTCCTGGATCATCAGGGGCTTCCTGTCCTCTGTGGTGCTGACAGCGGCGTCTTTGTGTACTGTGCTCATCAGGATGACATTTCTGTTCTTCTTGGGAACGTATGACACAAGAGTGAGTGTCAGTGAATGCAAATTGTGATGAGAGTGCCTGTCTTCCTCTGGTCAATACCAGTGCAGGGGGAAGTTCGGGCTTGTTCTTCCTCACTGTCCCTACCATGGTGAGCTTTCTTTTCAGTAGCTCCTGACCAAGAGCATGTGATGTGAAGAAGTTGTCACATGTGATATTATGCCCTTGGAGACCGGTTGTTATGTCCAGCACAACACGCATACCCTGGTTTGTGTATGTGTGTGTGTGTGTGTGTGTGTGTGTGTGTGTGTGTCTGTGTGTGTGCGTGTGTGTGTCTGTGTGTGAGAGAGCTGAGGCAGTGTGTGTGGGGATGTTTTCTGTATGTTGAATGAATTTACTCTGGATACCCATTCATTTCCTATGGCGGTCACTTTTGACCGGGAACACCACAGGTGTAACAAGGTTGATTAAAACACTCAAAATTGAATGAAATAGGTGATCATCACTTTTATATGTTCAAGTACACAGTGTGGAGGATATCATAAGGTCTTGAGGTAATCAGATGAAAAACATAATATTTATGAGTATTATAAGTTGTAAAACGGTCAGATTTGACCCGAACACGACAGGAGTGTTAATATGAATTTTACTTACTTTGGTACAGGGGTGTGTGAAAAGCATTGCTATAGTCAGTAATTACAAAGACTAATTAGAACCCAGGGAAGCAGCTCTAGCTGCCCACTCGAAGGTGGAGGAGGGCTGCTCTCTTGTCAAACAAACTGGCATCCTCTGGGACAGTGGGCCTGGGGTACAGGACCATATCATCCACAGCTGTCACCCAGACGCCTCTGTTCCACCATGACTCCGGTGAGCTGAGAACAAACTAATTAAGCACCAGTGCACTTAATGTTTCTGTGGAGGAAATGAAGGATGAATAAATCATGTCTGAAGCAGCCGCAGTCCCTGGATACACTGACTCTCAGAGGCCCACAGTTTGACACATATGGATCTACAGTGGGGCAAAAAAAAATATTTAGCAGTTACAGAAAGTGCCCATTTTCCCACTGTAATTTTCATCATTGATGCTTCAACTGTGGGCCACAGAATGTGAAAAAAAAATCCAGGAAATCAGTGTGATTTTTAAAGAAGTTGTTTGTCTAATGAGGGGAAAATAAGTATTTAGCACTAATAAAAATTCACTTCAATACTTTGTCATGTAACCTTTGTTGGTAATGACAGAGGTCAAACATCTCCTGTAGGTCTTCACCAGGTTTGTCTGTAGCAGGTATTTTGGCCCATTCCTCCATGCAGATCTTCTCTAGATCTGACGCTTTGGGGCTGTTGCTTGGCAACACGGACTTTCAACTCCCTCCACAGATTCTGTTGGATTGAGATCTGAAGACTGACTAGGCCACTCCAGAACCTTGAAATGGTTCTTACGGAGCCACTCCTGCTGGAAGATCCAGCCATGTTTCATCTTCAATTCTCTTACTAATGGAAGGAGGTTTTTGCTCAAAATCTCACGATACATGGCCCCATTCATCCTCTCCTCAACATGTATCAATCGTCCTTTCCCTTTTGCAGAAAAACAGCCCCAAAACATGATGTTTCCACCCCCATGCTTCACAGAGTTTATGGTGTTCTTGGGGTGTAACTCCACATTTTTCTCCTCTCAAACACAGTGAGTGGCATTTAAACCAAAAAGTTCTGTTTTGGTCTCATCTAACCACATGACCTTTCATAGCTGCTAAATACTTATTTTCCCCCATTATACAAATAAATTCTTTAAAAATCACATAAGTTGATTTCCTGGATTTGTTTTTTCCACATTCTGTCTCTCTCTCATCTTTTTAAGTGGGCCATGTGGCCGTGTTCAAACCACAGTATAGTTACTCAAAGAGCACTCTGTCAAAATGCCATATGACGTATGACATTATAACATAATATACAAAGTACTAAAAATAAAAATCAAGTTAAGTCTAATTTAAGTGGTTGTGGCAGCAGTTTAAATATTTATAATCCCCCGAAATCTTTTACAGAACAGAAACTCAAAAGGTGTATTTTCACAAAAGACATCAAAAAGAATAAAAATCACTAAACTGCAACAACGTCTTTGTACAATGAGAAATATGGGTTCAATTATCAGTGTTTTATGCGTTACATCTGTGAGGCACACTCTCCACAGAGATAATGGAAGTATTAAGTCAGATTCCTTAGGTAAGGTATTTGTATATATTAATAAGTAAATGTTGTATTTTTCCAGCTATGACTTGGTGGAGGGAGGAAAACATAGGGACACCACTGTTACCATGGAAACCGCTAGTGTCACACACTGAGACCAATGTGCCGCTATCAAATCCTATTTGAGGTAAATTTTTTGATTGAGCATCTAATAAGAGCTACTTGGCCCTTCTGTACATGCCATTTGATTTAACTATACAAACAATACTGCAAACTACACAAGAAATACATTTAACAATGTTTCCTTATACTGCAAATAGATTTTTGTATAAATGTGATGTCCTATCATTTCTCAGTAATGGCATGCTCAGTGAGAGAAAGTGCAAGTGGCCTGAGGGATTAAAGATTGTACCATACTGTTTTATGGGGGAAACTAAAATAAAAATAGACAATATTTTTTTATACAAGCTGCACAAGGGCATATCAGGTCAGCATGTACGGGTGCATTATGGAGGACATAAGTAGATCTAAGGCCTGTTTATTCAAGAAGCTCTCCTCTTGAGCCCTAAAGGGTGGAGCAGGTGAAGGAGGATAGATTTACTGATACTTAAAGATATCATAAAACAACAGCAGAGCACAGCATAGCCTGACAGTTCCCCTCTCCTCCTATAGTGAACAAGCCCTGGACCTCCAAGGACAGGTCTGTCCAGCACATAGAACTATAATGAAATCTGGAAGGTGAACCCAAGACGGCGTTGTATTATTTTCAATGGCCTGTGCTCACTGGCGCATGGACCCAAAAATAATTTTCTCTTCTGCATTTATTTACAATATGGGCGAGCTCCTAGCGTTGGTAGAGCACGGGCGCGGGAGTGGTGCTAGGCTAAATGTTACAAAACTAACTTTTAGGCACTTTAAGGAGTTAAATTTTTTTTTAAGTTTATGTTGTGAAAATAGAAAAGAATCCCTACAAAATCTGACCTTTGTGAAAGTTGTCAATGCCCTATCAGCCAAACACGGGCTGTTTGAATTCCCCAAAAACGCATTACGCTCTAAGGGAGAATTCTTTCTAGGCCCAAGCTCCCAGGAGCTGCAGTACGAATGCTGCAGCTACTAGTCGGTCTCAAGCCGGGACAGAGGGGGAATGCCTTATCCATTTATTATTATAGATCCATGGTCCAGTATTATCACTTATTTATGGCTTCTCCCATCAAGGACTATGCTAATGCTAATGCTAATTGTAATGAAACATGAGAATCAATGTATGGATCATGTAAAAGGGAATCATGAGAGGCACAGTTAGACCAAGTAAGTGGAAATTAACACTAAAGTGTTTTTTTGGCTACTAAACTTTGTACATGGTCTTTTAATTGCATTCTCTGCTGTTCCTTGTCACTTTTTGCCATTTTAGTCTAAATAAATGGGCATTAATGCATCTAAAAGCAAGTGTGTGCTGCTTCAAAAGGCCAATGGATTTCAGATCTGTGACATTATTTTATTTTATTTATTTATTTATTTGACAGGGACAGTACATTAAACATTGCCACCAACAGGTCACCGATGTCTATGCACATAAGGCTTATAGCCATTAGCTAATTTGCAGCCTCCGTCCCTGTTAGGCTTTTAAGGTGTAGGGGGAGAACAGTTAATAAAAAGCAGTTAATAAAAAAAGGGGGTTAATAAAAACAGTTAATAAAAAACAGTTAATAAAAAAGGGGGTTAATAAAAACAGTTAATAAAAAGGGGAAGAACAGTTAATAAAAAGCACAAAAAACACACACATAAAAGATTGTCCATGATTGTCCACTGTACACAAGGGCAGCTCAGTGTTCACACTGTTGATTCCCTTTGAGCCAGCTTTTCAATTTTGTGGAGAAGAGTCTAATGTCCGAATGTGACTTCAGCTCCAGTGGCAGAGAGTTCCACAGATGTGATGCTTTTACTGAGAAAACTGACCCAGAGTCGTCCGACATCTTTTAACTTTGCAGTTCCCACTCACTCCAGCTCTTGTCCTTACTCCTTCATTTGTATACTTTTGCACTAAATTGCACATTTCTTTAGCAGCAAGGCCATTAAGGCACTTAAAAATGGCTTTTAAAAATGTAAAATTTACAAAGTTCTCAAATGTCATCATGTTATATTTTTTGATAATTTTACAATGATGCCATTTGATTGGTTTTTGGTCAAATATCTTAAGTGCTTGTTTATGCAGCGATACCAATGGTTTAAGAACAGATTTTGTGGCTTGGCCCCAGACAATGGAACAATATGCCATGTGGGATAAAATCATAGCATGCAAATATACTTTTGCAGCTTGATTGGATACACAGGATCAAATCATACGAAAACAGTTTATATTTGTCTTTATGGTCGTTGTCATTTTTTTTAACATGGGCATCAAATTTCAATTTAGAGTCCAAAACCACTCCCAAATACTTACATGTTTTTGCAGCGATCAAAGTCTTCATCAGGGGTGGACAGTGAAGTATCCTCCAGGCCCTGCTCGGTTTAACAGCTCTTTGGGCTGTGGCTGTACTTTACCTATTTAGTGCCTCTTTAAGGCTCTCTTTTATAGCCTGGCTAAATCAGACTGAAGTCACCCCTTCCTTCTCTGTGCCAGAGCCAGGACAAAAACACACACCATGCAAATACTTTTGTTTATTTATGTTGCATAGCAATAATCACTTTGAAACAGATGAACTAATTGGTTGAAGCCCACTGGTCAAGATGGCTTCTGTGTGCGTTTGTGTTTTTGCTGTGATTGTGAAGTGCAGGAGACTCCAGGTGATGGCCAGTGGTCCCTGTGCTTTAGTGCTCTGCTCTGTCTCCAGCCTGTCAGAGGTTGTTTTTACCCTAGCCAAAACACATGCACCCCACTCTCTTCACACAAGAGAAAACTCCAGGCTTCTGTGTTATTTCATGCAAATTGTTGCTCTTTTATCTCACACTTGTCTCTTGTGTTGTTAGTAATGATGGCCTGTCACAAAGTGAATGACAGACATTTCACATGTAAACAAAAAGCAATAGAAAACATCAAATTATTATTAAATTATTATGATTTTTGTTTAGTTCTTGCATGTACAAAACAGCCCTCATTTGTTTTTAATTGTTCAGTGTGTTGCTAGCATATAGGATGCAATAAATATACTCCCATCTTAATTATTGATAATAGTTACTTATAGATAATATAACAGTATAGCAATATAAGAAAGATGTCAGAAAACACATAACAAAATTGGCCTACGTAAAGGGTTAATTCGTATAAACCTGCTAGAGCAGCAGTTCAGTGTTTCAGTGCCCTTGTCACCATATTATCCTGTTTGTGAAATATTACAGTACTTTAAGTAGTAGGAAAAGTCTAGGCTAATACTACATATGCTGATGTGTAATTCTTGCCAGAAGGGGAAATTAAAGTGATGGCTTCATTCAAAGAAAGAAAGAAAGAAAATAACAGACAACACTGCCATGTTTTCATTATGAAACATCAAAATGAGTTTTCAAATAATAAAGAGATGTATTTTTGATTAAATGCACACATAAAATCAACACAATGGCTGCTACGCGAGAAAGAAATCCAATTTCCAGTCAGTCTATTTATGTTTTGTTATCTTAGCTGATGTTATTGTGTCTTCTGCAGATTGTGTCACTGTGGTGCCAAAGAGCCTTTGTGTTGTTGTCAAGTATAGTCATGTTTATCTTGATAAATTAGCAAGCAGAAAATCTACGTGTTATCTTTTTAAACAGGCTGATGATTTTAAACACTTACTGTATGTAATACAGGAAGAGATGTTTCACTTCTTTTAATTTTTGTAAACTAACACACAGACATCAAAAAACAAGACAAGGCTCATTATAACTTCTCAGCACCCAAAGGTGTCTCAACAGTAGTTAGTGCCACCCAGTCTAACTGTGTCCCTGTGTCCTGAGAAGTACCTTTTGAAGATGTGACGTCTCAGAGAGGTAGATCTAGAGCTGGATGCGTTTATCTTTCATGCGTGAAGAGTCCCTCAGTCGTCCAGGTAGAATCCATGATAAAAGGAGAAGTTCAATTTGTCAACTGGACAAAGTTTGTTTGGTTGAAAACGTTTTGCCGCTCATCCGAGAGGCTTCGTCAGCTCTGGTTTTTGTGCAGTGTCTTGCAGCACAGTGTAAGCAGTGTCTAACCAGCACAAAAACCAGAGCTGACGAAGCCTCTCGGATGAGCGGCGAAACGTTTTCAACCAAACAAACTTTGTCCAGTTGACAAATTGAACTTCTCCTTTTATCATTTATCTTTCATGTTTTGCGAGCAATCAAAGCTCTGAGACTGCTCATTTATTTACTTTGATGATTATGAATTTCAAGTATGAAGCAGAAAGCAGGTTAGACTTTGGATTTGCATATACTTTAAGTTGTTTGACATATCTAGAAATGCTGTTTGTTTTTAGCAATGAAATGAACTTCTAAAAATGAATATATTCTTTATATGGCCAGTTTCTCTGTTGTCTTTGTCAACCAGGCCTTCCATTTACGATATACAGAGGCTAGTGCGGGTGTACATTATTCTCTCATCAGTTACAAAAATCTAAAATAAAATCAATTTAGTTCCTTTTAAAATATGGGTCCAGTGCAACAAACAACAACAATTAAAATTAAAGCCGCAAGCGGCGTTGGTCGGGACCTCGCACCTGCGTTTGTTCGTCTTACTGAGACGCACACCCATACCAAATTTCGTGTGCCTGGCACAATTATCTCACTTCCTGTTGGGCGTGGCCAAAGACAGATCAAAGGTACAAAGATCAAAGATCTTTGATCAGGGCGTTGCCTAGCAACAAATACCACCCATTCATAACTCCTAACTCCCATTCAATAAATACCTAATTTTACTGATCCGCCGTATCGTCATATTACCGCCTATTTGAAAATCCTTCGCAATTTAACATCTCCAACGTCTTAAGATTATGTTCACCAAAATTTAAGCCTATCTGAGGTACAGTGTAGGAGAAGTGTTTCAAATTCCATTCTATGTCAAATACCCCAAAATCACACAAAAGGCCAATTATCTCACTTCCTGTTGGGCGTGGACATGACATTGCAGTGAGGCGTTTGTTCGTCTTATTGAGATACACGTCTCTACCGAATTTCGTGCGCCTATCTTAAACGGTATGCCAGCCCCGAAAGACAACGCGCTAGGGGGGGCTATCGAGCTCCTGGGGGTCACTGGGGGACGGGACTTTGTGTGGTCGTACTGGCAGCACTTTGTGATGCCCGTGCAAAGTTTTGTTCGTTTTGAAGCATGGGAACATGCTCAAAATTGCCCCAGCGTGTATGAACAAGAATAATAATAATACGGAAACGAAGCAACAACAATAGGGACCTCGTCCCCCTTCGGGCTCGGTCCCTAAATATAGCTGCAAGCAGCAATGTGGGGCCAAGCACGGAAGGTGCATGTAGGCCTCAGCATGTAGGCCGCATGCAGGGTCTGACAGGGTCTAACAGGGTCTTACAGACCCTGTTAGACCCTGTCAGACCTTGTCTAACAAGGTCTGACAGGGTCTAACAGAGTCTGACAGTTTTCATAAACTATAATAACCTTGTTGCAGGTGCTGGGGTTTAGATAGACAGAGTCTGACAGGGTTTAACAGAGTCTAACAGGGTTTAACAGGGTCTGACAGGGTCTGACAGGGTCTAACAGGGTCTGACAGGGTCTAACAGGGTCTGACAGGGTAGGTAGACCCTGTCAGACTCAGAAACAGGGTTTAACAGGGTCTAACAAGGTTTGACAGGGTCTGACAAGGTCTGACAGGATCTAACAGAGTCTGACAGGATCTAACAGGGTCTGACAGGGTCTAACAGAGTCTGACAGGGTCTAACAGAATCTGACCCTGACAGGGTCTAACAGAGTCTAACAGGGTTTAACAGGGTCTAACAAGGTTTAACAGATCAAAGACACATCAAAGACAGATCGGTTACTAGGTGCGTTGCTAGGCAATTCCTGAAAATTCCTGCAGCTTTGACCTGCTGGTGGCACTAGACGGTTTGGGCTGGGGGCCTATAAATCGCTGTGGGTAATGAGGAGACTAGCTGGAAGGTGTATGCAAAATTTCACAACTTTTTACCAGATGGTTCTAGGGGTTGCCATAGACTCCCATGGTGAAAAGAATATAAAATAATAAGAATCAGGAGACCAGACACATCAAAGGAAAGATCAAAGGGTTGCTAGGCAACGTCGCAAGGCAACGCAGTACAAACACTATAGGGTGCCTAGCACCTACATTGCTTTTCCCCTAATAATGATCTATCCAATTGCAATTTTCTGTATCGTTAAAAATACATTGAAAAGCATTTATTATTACTGTTATTGGGCTTACCTCCCCATAGATCTGATCTGTAACTTGGCCTTCTGGAGTCACCTGCTTGTCTCTTTGTACTGTAGATAAAAAAGCTAAATGCCATATTATGGAACAGTCCAAGCAGTGCAATAATTTCCATGGAGACAAACAGATGGCAGATCCTCCACCAGAAAAGTTACATAGTGCAATTTTATATTATATTTACCTGCTTTTATTGCACTATTAAACAACATTTAAAACGTTCTCTCGAGTATCTCTCTCATTTTGTTTGTGAAAAAATCGTCTACAGATCTTGTCTTTCTGACTCTGTGGCCACTGAATTAAAGGAGAGGAAGAGTGATGGTTCTCTCAGCGTCTCTAATAAAACTAAATGAAGTCTGACCAGTCCCTTAAATTGCCCCTTATGGACTTGGACGAATCAGGCTTAAAAGTCACCCTGCACTGAGTTAGCGCTGATAGCTTCAAATGAAGGTGTGACTGTGTCTGTGTGAATCTACTCAAGTGTGAATCCGTCACTGTCCATCCATCACAGGAGACAGGAGCACATCTCAGGGCAGGGACAGGACTGAGGATGAGACAGTACCATGGACAGGGACAGGGCTGTGAACAGGACAGGGACAGGGTCATGGACAGGGACAGGACTCTGAATGAGATAGGGACATGTCTGTGGAAAGGGCTGGGCTTTGGACAGGGAGAGGACATGGACAGAGCTGTGGACAGGACAGGGACAGACTTTCATTAGATGATGTTTGATGCAATTATATATATAAAAAACTTTCATCTCTCCATTCTTGATAGAAACAGGTACCACAGGTGGTTGAGTTCTTCATTCTAGACCATTTGATTTATGATGTTTGTCTTTCATTGGGTTGTCCTTATTTAGACCTAAGTGCATTGTATGTGGCAGCACATGTCACAGCCCTGTTCAGAAATATGGTGGTGCTCAAAGCAAAATACTTTTTTGGTGGTGATTCTGTGAAAAGAACCAAATAATAAGAATTGGAATCACTGCAATCATTGCAGCAGAAATGATTTGAATTTGACATTTTATAGATGTATTTTGGAGCTCCTTTACAAAACGACAAAGGACACAAAATGAAGTATAAACTCTTTATTCACAGTGCAATCAGTGGTAAGAAGAAAAAGTCAAATGATCCACAGTTGTTTTCTGAAAATTGCTTTGTTTTGTTCTCATGCTAAGTAGTGAGAGGCAGCTAAATCAAACTGCTTTTTGGAAATGATGAAATTATTTGTATAAAGAAAAACTGTAACTCATATTAAAATATGAATTACAGTTTTTCTTTATACAAATAACATTAAAAAAAAATTAAAGAACAATATTTCAAGTTAAGACAAATTACTACATTGTATTAGCCATGTCCATTTTCCTGCGTTGTTGTATTTTGAATATTTTATCATCTTCAGCTTGAAAACAACACCAACATATTTATATTAAGTTGCAATCAGTAGCTGGTGAGAGCATTTAATAAGGAGTGGAACCACTCCTTCTCAAACTCATTGTGACGTGTTCATCATTGTTTTTATTAATAAAAAAACAAGACAAATACATTTCATGAATTAATTCAAAAGCATTGGTGCCATTCACTGTAAAGGTAATAGGACCAAATACCTCAAAGAAGATATTCAGATACCAAACAAAATGCTTAATCGCCATGTGCTACTTTTACACAATTTTAATAGGATGTGGCACAGTTCATATATAGATTAAATTTGGTAATATAACAATAATCTTGTTATTTTAACCAAACTAATCCTTTTATTTTCATCTCCTTACCCCATCTTTTGTAACCTAGATATATTTAATATTTATTACATTTCATTTTATCCAGAAATCTTCTACCTTATTATACACAGTTGCTTTGCTATGTTTGCCACATTGTTTATTCAGAATGTGTGAACTTCTTTTACCAACTAAATTCCCTTGAGTCAATACATTTTGTTCTACTGCAGTAAGGTGCCTATATTTAAATTTGTGTGCTTTTTAAGGGCCACTGTGTACTTCTCTCCATGGAGCTGTTACAGCTTTGCCTGAAATGTTCCACAGTAAAGCATTAAACAACAGACCGACATACAAGGTAGGTATGGTAAGGATGCATGTTTTTTTTAAAGCAATAAAAACAGATAGAGGACCCCGAATCTGAAAAGTTACATAGTGTAACATGATGAAAAGAAATATTCTCAACACTTTTCATCAACAAGTCTATTTAGATTTTGGCATTCTCTGGACTGGAGCTGTTGTGCAATCAATATACTTTGTGTGGGCAGCAAATCGAAGTGCTCAAACGGACTTTTCATTTCTTTGAATTAAACATGTGTGTGTTAACCTCTTTTATTTACTTAACCTGGCACTGAAAAACCTCATAACCTTTAGCTCATCTTGGCTCTTCATTCAACCTTCATTTTACTCTTTGTTTTGTAAGTTTTAGTAGTTTTATAATGTTTCCAAATGGCATGCAAAGAAGTAATTAGGGCTGATTTTGTGTTCTAGCTTTTTGACTTTGTTGAATGAAGGCTCCTCTGTGCTTTCCATCATGCTAATGAGATGACCAGCTAGCTCCAAAGTGCTTGTGTTTGGAGAGCTGTTGTTTGATTAGAAGAATAACACAAAGATAAATGAGGCAATGCACGACCCCCTCAAATAGAATGATTGTAACACATGAGAAGAGGACAAACTTACTGATATGGATACTACCTGTTACGTTTAAAACACACCTTACAGTTAAATGTTACTCTAATTTTTTACTAAACACCTCAAAAATGTACAAAACTTATTGGTATGACTTTATAATAACTGCACCTTGATAAAGCATGAACAAAGACTCATTATGAACAAGTAGTTTATTAAAGATTCCTTATGGTTAAAGTCTGTCATGCTTTCTAGAGCACTGTATTCATGACACTTTCCAGCCTGGTTTATGTAAACATCACTCAACAGAATAAGTTGATGCTTGCGTCATTTTTAAAGTTTGCTCCTCCTCCCTTACTGGACCAGAGGAGACTGTAACATAAAAAGGCGTAGGACTAAATTTGGTCAAATGGTGGTATCTGTCAGAGGCTCACAGACATGGAACACACTGCCAGCCCACGTCAGGAACTGTGGCACCTATTCAGACTTCAAAACGGCTCTGAAACATTGGTTGAAAACTAACCAGACGTGGTCACACATGTAGATTATTCTGACTTTTGGGGCCACGTAAACTCTGAGATGGGTCTACTGCAACTACAGTATATGCTCTTGGTGAAATGTCTATTGTGTATTCTGTTTTCTTTGTTTGTGTGAATGTGTTTTGTTCTTACCTGCATTAGGACTACGGATGTAAATTAGCTATTGTGCTAACGCCAGCATATTTACATTAAAGCTCTCTGCTGACATGTTGATTAATATGCATTGTCCTAATTTAAATAAATAAAAATACATAAAAATAAAATAAAAGAGTGTCCAAGATGGTGTTCGTTATGGACAAACTGCAGCTCACACAGAAGTCCAATAACAGGACACGGGTTCAGATGAGGGAGACTGTTCCTCACAATCACCCCTCTTCAGGTGTCACTGTTGTTGCTCACGTGGAGGTTGAAGTCTCCCAGTAGCACAACGGAGTCCCCGGTCGGTGCACTGTCCAGTACCCCTCCCAGGGACTCCAAGAAGGCCGGGTACTTACCGGGTACTTACCACTGCTGTTGTGTCGACCCTCTCATTCACCCGGGTGAACTCCAACACACCACGGCTGAGCTGTGGGGCAATGGGCAGGCCCACACCTGCCCGCCGCCACACCCTGCGAGCAATGCCAGAGAAATGGAGAGTCCAGCCCCCTCAAGGAGTTGTGTTCCAGAGCCCAAGCTGTGCGTGGAGGTGAGGCCGATTATATCTAGTCATCACTCAACCTCCCACACAAGCCCCCCCCCCCCAGCGAGGTGAGATTCCATGTCCCCAGAGCTAGTCTTCATGTCTGGAGATCTGGTGGTCAAGGTCCCTGCACCGGCCCCCTATGGATCCCCCCGTGGGTGTTGGGTCCATGAGAGAACTGGCCCCAGGTCACTCCTTTGGGCTGTGCCCGGCTGGGTCCCATGGGGAAAGGCCTGGCCACCAGACGCTTGCTATCAAGACCCACCCCAGGCCTGGCTCCAGGGTGGGACCCCGGTAACGCCAATTTGGGCGACGTAACTGGCCTTGCTGTATTTTTCATCATGGGGGCTTCTGAACCGCTCTTATTCTGACCCCACCCCCAGGACCTGTTTGCCTTGGGTGACCCTACCAAGGGCATGAAGCCCCTGACAACATAGCTCCCAGGATCACATTAAGGTGGCTATTCAAGGAGACTCTCCCTTTCTACCCTCACCTATGGTCATGAGCTTTGGGTAATGCCTGAAAGGACATGATTGCGGATACAAGCGGCTGAAATGACTTTCCTTTGGAGTGTGGCTGGGCGCTCCCTTAGAATAAGGTGAGGAGCTCAGTCACATGGGAGGAGCCGCTCTCCTCCATGTCAAGAGGAGCCAGCTGAGGTGGCTCGGGCATCTGTTCCGGATGCCTCCTGGACGCCTCCCTCGGGAGATGTTCCCGGGCATGTCCACTTTTGATATGTGAACCATCAACAACGAACCTACAGTATGTGCCTTTTTATATTAGCTGGTCCTGGGCCAACTCCCAGGTGATATTGTTATTTCCCTCTATTATTTCCCTCTGCTAGTGTCAATAAAAAATGTTAGCATCACAATAAAAAGTTAACAAGAAACTGTTTCTTTCAGCTGAGGAAAACATTGCCATATTGTTGTATTGACTCTATTGTAATTGTGTGTTATTTTTTCTGTTTAACCTCTTGTTGTGAAGCACTTTGTGACTTCTTTGTCTGTAAATGGTGCTATATAAATAAACTATGCTTGCTTGCACACTTAACCTAGCCTCTTAAAGCATGAATAAAGCCCACGTCTTTGTCATGCTTTATTGAGGTAGTGTTGGGTAGTGTTGTTATTATAATGTGTTAGTGATAGTAGAATAGTATATTACACTCAAGAGTATTAAGTGACAGTAGCAGCAGTAGCTCACTGGACAGTAGATTTGGTAATAGTAGTCAGGGCTCTCAAGTCTCACGCTTTGAGAGTGTGACACACGCAATTCAACATGTTCACACGCCCACACGCCACACATGGCATTTCTCACGCTGAAATTTAGTTATGCAATTCAAGCGCAGCGCACAGCGCTTCTGTGCCCAGAAAATCGGTCTGTGTGGCTCAGAAGAGTTAGTTATGCATCGCCCCCTTTTCAGCGTAAAAAAAAAACCCTCACTCGCGGACCGCGCGGGGCTTCGCGCTGCAGCCTGCGCGCTGCAGCCTGCGCGCTGCAGCCTGCGCGCTGCAGCCTGCAGCGCTGCAGCCTGCGCGCTGCAGCCTGCGCGCTGCAGCCTGCGCGCTGCAGCCTGCGCGCTGCAGCCTGCGCGCTGCAGCCTGCGCGCTGCAGCCTGCGCGCTCGTCTGGAGCCGCGGCGCGCGCAGCGTGTTCGCTACAGCGTGTACCTTCACTTCACCTCCTCCTTTTCACACAGGAGGAGCCTGCGCTATACGCGGGGAAGAGTGACAGTGCATTTGGTAAATGTGCAGAGGTAAATACCGCTGCAAAACCAGTAAGAGAATGTGACTCCAGGAGGAAGTTGAAAAAACTGGTTAAAAAAAAAAGGGGGTGATGGTCCAAAAACGGGGCACAGAGTGTTTAAGTGCAGTGCAGTTTGCTTAGCTTATTTTAAGATTAAAATGAACATTTATCAGATAAACTGGAGATAGATTTATGAAAACTTATTATGTGAGTCAGTCTTTTCCCACATGAAGATCATTAAGTCCTGTTCCACCATGACTGATGATCATTTAGAAATGTGCTGGAGTCTGTCAGCAGCTCCTGTCCAGATACACATCCCGAGCTGATTCCATCCAGTGCAAGTGACATTCTGTGAGAAGTTAGTGCAAAGTGGCTGAAATGACCCCAGAGCATCTCAGAGGATTAAGAGTTCAAGCTTTTTTTCCATTACTGGTCACTTTCATCCCTGTTTATATTAATTTATACAGTTTTAAGTTAAGCAGGACAGATATTTATTTTATTCTGTTAATTTTGTTATTTTGTATTAAAAATAAATTGCTGATAATTATTTATTTTCCCTTTGTTTATATCACTCAAATATGAATCTAATTCAATTCAGGTTTGAGTCAAATAGTTTAAAAATCACTTCACACATACAAAAAAGGGCTAAAAAGATTCACTACACCACGAAGGGTGAAGGTCCCCCCACCCCCCCCCCGGAAATCTCACTCCGACCGAAGTTCAAAACTTGACAGCCCTGATAGTAGTTGTAATAGAAAGTGTTAACAGCACTACAAAGATGAGTAATACATAACAACATAATAGTGTATCAATCATTGTTTTGACAAAGTTATGTAAAATTACAATATTTGTGTATCATCTGATAAAAGCTGCAAAAAAGTGAATAAGAAATACAAACTTTGGTCTTAGTTATGGTCCATTCAGTTTTGTGTTGAAATTAGAAGCTCATTGTTTATAGGCATGTTGTGGCACATTTCTTATGGATTGCAAAAATGTTGTTATATGAGAACCCCCAAAGATATTATGATATTCTCGTTTATATAATCCAACCTTATGTAATATACAGCAAGTTCAATAATATGATTGTTTTATATATTTTTAATGAAGATTTGAAACATTTCTTTGTTCAAGGATAAGCTGTTCTAACATGTACAGGACTGGTTATGAGTTATTGTTCTTTTTTCCCACATGTTTACATCCTTCAACAGTTGTGAATCACAAGGTCAGATTTAAACAGGCGCTTCCTGTCTTCTTATCTCCTAGCCACAGTGCACTTTATTTCAACAAAACCACTGTGTTTTAATCCACAAGAAATACTGAATGTGCCTGAAACAATCAATGTGGTGCAGTGTCTGATTATCATTCTTTTGCCTTGGCCAAAGAAACACACACACACACACACACACACACACACACACACACACACACACAGGCTTTGGAGTAAACTGAATTTGTGAAATAATAATTCACAGGGGACATTATAACCATGGACACTGAATGACTAATGAAAATATGTGAGAGAAAATACAGAATGTTTATGATTTTATTTTGCTGAAGTGAAACTTGTGTGATTCAGCAGATTTACCTGTTAAAGTCTTACAAAGAGGAACATCGCATCCAACATTCATTCACAAATTGTTTACCTATGTAACGTATCTATCTCCATGGAGATAGACAAGCTGGACCCTCAGCGCAATTGATACACTTTTTTCACAGAGGAGTACCACTGCGGGAGAAGCGCGGTGTCCCGATGGGACATACGCTGCTGGATATGTGATGGACTCTTATTATAAGTGGCAAGTTGTGTGCCTAGTACCTATGTACCTGGAGGATGTGGAGGACATTTATGTATTCGGATTTCTGATAGCTGGACATTTGTTGATTGGCTTTGGATTGTCCATGATCTATCACAAAATTTGAAAGCTGGCAGCAAGTAAGGAGTCCCCCAAGCTGTCTGCAGTAATCTCGCACCACAGCGGAGCCGTGGTGGATCTCGTGAAAGGATTACATCAGAAAGTGGTACAGGTTGAGGACCATTTGGAAGGGTTCCAACCGAAGGAAACATCTCGACGTTTGGATACCATCACGAGCATGCTGACAGAATTGTGTAGAAACAACGCAGCGCAATCTGTGCACCAAGAGGAACTGTTGAGGTCTTTAACGACTCTGCAGAGTGACATGAAGATGGGGTCTGGCAGAACCAGGGTTCCAGCTAAATTGCTTGCTTGCTGGGTCTCTAAAATGTATTTCATTATGCTAAATTAATGCCCCTGTAACTAATCTGTCTCCTGAGAAAATCTGAACTCCAACGGGTCTGTGTTTTGACTTGTCTTCCTTGCATGAACACTCCCAAGGTCACAGATTAAGTTTTAGGCTTAAGCCTTTATTTGTCTCACACACAATGACACACAGTGACACACGGGAGAAATTTGACTTCTGCATTTGACCCATCCTTTTTCAGGAGCAGTGAGCAGCCGTCTTTTTCGGCGCCCGGGGGGCAGTACCGTGAAGGGTCTTGCCCAAGGACCCACACTGGTTAGCTCATTGCCTGGGGGGGATTTGAACCCACAACCCCAGGGGGAAAGTCCATGACTTACCAGTTGAGCTAACCAGATGGCAGTTGAGCTAACCAGATGTGGCTTATCACGGCACTCTACAAAAACACTGGCACACTATCTCGGACACACTGACATGTATTAAGTAAACATGTTGCCCTGTCTATTTTTAGGAATGTCTGCCTCTACTTCAGTTTTCAGTCAATTTCATTGATTTCTGATCTGCTCCCTTGCCCCCACCCTTCCGTTTGTCGCCAAAGAAAAAAACACCATATGTTACCTGTCCAATTGTTTTTCTGTCACACATAATGTTGTGAATAATTGTCATTGATTGTAATTGTGTCTTTTCTCACTCTGTATCTCCGAGTCGGCGGCGGCCCCTCCCCTAGCTGCACTATCACTATCCTGCTTGGTTAGCGGGGAAACGAAATTTCGAATTCACTCTATGTACATGTAGATATGGTTTTTCGACAATAAAGCAAACTATGACTAACTATGACTATGTCATCCTGAGGAAGATTATAGCCAAAGGAACAACATTTCCAAAACAAACAGGCTGTTATTCAGGCTAAATAGTCAGATTTGTGGAGATTCAAGCTCACTCACAGGGTGGACACATGTTTTTTAGTAAACAAAACCACAATTACTTTATTTTTAATCTTTTTTTGCACTAAAATGTTACATACAGTAGCTTTAAGAAAAAAATGTTTTCATTTTTGAGCAGCCATCCATCACACATAAACCACATGAGCTGCGAAACATCTTCGACCAAATAAACTTTGTCCAGTTGACAAATTGAATTTCTCCTTTTACCATGGATACTACCTGGATGACTGAGGGATTCTTCACACATAAACCACACTGCAGTAAATGTGTTTTATAATGGAATCCGCATAGTTGAATGAAAGAATGAAAGAAGCATCAGTTGATCAACATAATTTGCCACTATTCAAATGTGATGGTTTAATTTTAGTTATCGCACAAAGCCTGTTAAATGTGATGTTAATCATAGCTGATTTTGTACCATTTTAAAGTTTTTGACTGTACAAATGTTTTTTATTTGACTTTTACTGCAGCAATGTCATCCAGCTTTCATTTGCATAAACATCCATCAGATTTTTCTACATCTGGCATCTTGGAATTTAGGTTATAGTCCAGTTCAATTAAGCCTTTATAACGTTCTCCTGTTGGCCAGATGGCACATTTTTGGCAATACGAATTTTTCCAATAATTTGCGCACACAGCACTTTCATACTGGGCAATTTGGATGAAGTGTTTTCACACAATGATAGAATTGGTCCAAGTGGGAATCGATCCATCAACCTTTACTCTAACTATTGAGCCACTGCCCATAATGCAACACTAATCTGTACTTTGGCTAACTTTTCTCTAGCTGGATGTTGCATAGATTAGTGTTGCATTATGGGCAGTGGCTCAATACTTTGGCAAAATTGTTAAAAATGTTGAGAGAAATGATGTCTGTACAGTTTGTTTTTCTCTCCATTGTTGTCAAAAGTTGGACACAACACAGGTGTGAAGGATTTTGCAGATTTTTGCAGTACAAAACAATCCAAAAAGCAAGTTCACAGCATGTTATGGAGAGAATGATTTACTGTGACAACAAACAGAAAAGCTAAAAAAAAAAAAAAAAAAAATCCCAACAAAACTTCAAGATTTAAAAAAAAAAAATTGTTCTTTTGATCAATCTCCCTCTGTTTACACAGTCGAGACAATCTCTGATGGAAAATACAATGTTTCCTATAGAGCTAATGCAGGAGCACAGCTATAATCATCACCTTGTACACTGCAAAAAAGTTTGGCCAAATTTTAAGATAATAACACGTAAATCTATCAGAAAATTACTTGAAAGTAGTGAAATTATCTGTCCATGCAGCAAGATCATTTTACTTGACAAGTTATCTTAAAATAAATTCCCTCTACACTAGAATTAAGCAGTCTCAGAACTAGTAAGTAGATAATAAATCTGAAAACAAGATGAATAACCTGATATAAGTTTTAAAATCTTGGCCAGATCACAGAAATTTGCAGTGTACAACCTTATGTTATGTGGTGGCACGTAACAAAGTAAAAGTAAAGTACTGTACTTAAGAATACCCCATTTTTAAACAGAAAATTAGGAAATTAAAAGTATTTTATTATTTATTATTGTGTGAGACCTGCTGAAAAGGCTGGGGGTTTATTTTTAACACATTCATAGTTTTAGCAAACAATAATATTCCAATAAAAACAACTAGGAAAAAATATCTGTTGTTTCTTTACATTACATTACATTTGAAGCTTTATTAGATCTCAAAATCTGCGCAAAGTACTTTCAATAAAAACTTGCTGTTTTACTTGTCTACATGTGTGTCTACATTATAAAATATCTGTCATATGCCTTTTTTTAACAATCATGTAGAAAATTAGTTGTGCTCTGTGGCTTGGTAAATCAGGAGCTGTATTGTTATTGTGGATAATGATCTAATTACATTGTTTACTGTAATGACTGCCAGGTTGCGTGCCGGCTGCTTGTCCATTACCTCATTGGTGCAGATGGATGTTCTTGCTGGCCAATGGCAGACTCACTGTGGCACCTTGACCATTCTCCAAACACAAAAGGGAGACATATGGGAAGGAAAAAACATATCTGGTTCTGACTAAGTTTGGGCTGTGAAATGTAATGAAAAATAGTTTATTTTTAATTTGGCTGACATGTTGGAAAGTTGGACAGGAAGCAGATGGATTATGACAATAAAAAGCCGTGAGTGAGCGTTTTGTAATGAGTGTAATTGAGATCTTTTCATTTCTGAGCCAATTGCGCTTGGCAGTTTGATTTGTATTCTAATTAGTTTTGAATCTGATAAGTCTGGGTGACAGTAGCTCAGTTGGTAGTTTGCCCACTGACCCGAAGGTTGGTAGTTCAAATCCCGTTCTCTCCCGCTGAATACTGTTGATGTGTCCTTGGGCAAGACACTTACCCCACCTTTCCTCCAGTGTCTGCGTACATTGGTGTATGAATGTGCATGTGAATGGGTAAGTGGTTTGTGAAGGCGGAAAAGCACTGCATAAAAATGTGACCATTTAAAAGTTTTCATGAAAATGGACATTTCTATTACTGGAATGGCATATGCTTCAACTTTTACAAATCTTTTTTTCATGATGACGTCTATGTGTTGTAGCATTGTAATGGGTTTGCAAAACACATGCATTACAATGAATGCTCAAGTCTAATTATGTAGCATTATAGTCACTGTTTAAAAGATATTGTGATTATGCCAGTGCCAGAGGCTTAATTAAAGTAGGTTATGCAATCAACATTCAACTTTTGTGAGGGTAATGAAACTAACAATTTTCAGAAATTTAGTTTGGACTTTTGGTTCGATATATAGGCTATATATACACACACACACACACACACACACACACACACACATATATATATATATATACACACACACTATATATATATATATATATATATATATATATATATATATATATATATATATATATATATATATATATATATATATATATAGTGTGTGTGTGTGTGTGTGTGTGTGTGTGTTAAAATATTTTCCCCTTGAGCATGCAATAAAAGTTATTCTGAGGAGCCTCAAACACATGAGACATTTTGAAATTTCACTAAGTCCCTTGGTAATACCTACACATTTTAAATGTTTACATTTTGTTAGGGGTGCTAGCACTACAAGCTGACATTCAAGTCCATATAGGGTTGAATAAAAATATAATATTACTGAGTCCCTTGGTAAGTGCTATGTGGAGCCTGATCCTGCATGTCTAGTCTCTATCCGACATAGCCAGACCCACTTATATTGTGAAGGCTAATGAAAAGATGAGCACCCGAAAATGAATTACAATTACCTTTTCCTCTGGGTAAAACGCCATCTTGTCTGGAGCCTGGAGAAGGATCCCTGAAGACTATTCATTATAAACTGTTAAGTGACACTGGTTTTTCCAATGTGATGAGATGCAGACAGTGGGGATACAAGCACACATGACATAAACACAGCCAAAATCCAAAGCCCAGGGCTTTTCCAGAAGACAGAATCATTGTTAAAACAAACAAAGAAAAAAAAATAAAATAAAATTTATGATACTGACAATAAACCACGAAAAAGAATTGAAGACAAACAAAGAGTGTCTGAAATAATGAGTTTATGCCGAGCTGTCTGGATCGACTACCGGGAGAAAACGACGAAGTGACTGAAAAGACATGAATAATGGAAGAAAGCAGAGGAAATTAGTAAAACAAGAGATTGGTGCTACGAATACAAAATAGAAGAAAAAACAGATCAGGCGGACAGGGATCAGATAGGGAGCGATGTTTAATGATGTAGATGCTGTCATAACAGGTATTTTTAAGAGTGTTATATAAGGTATTTTTGTTGTCACAAACAAAAGAGCAGTATTTATGGTCAAAGGAAGAATGGAGAAGTGTATATGGAAGTCATAAAAAAGATTGTGTCTAAACTAAGCTGAGCCATAAAACTGTGGCAGGAACAGGTAGAGGGTTCATTGTTATTTTCAAAACCTAACATCACCACCTCTTTAGTTTTGTCATTTTTGAAATGACTCTGTAGATGGTGCGCCATTCTTTGTGACCTTTTTGAAGTTTGAAAGACTGAAAACAACTTGAGTTCAAAAAGAAAGAAGAAAGTAAAGTAGGGCAAAGCAACAAGAGATTGAGGATATAAATTCTGACAAAGCTTTGAGTCCATCTTGTTAAAGACGCTCTCAAGTCAACATTAAGAACTTCCAGCAAGTGATTTTCTGTTGTCATTGTACTATCCATATGGTCCTGAATCCAACATTTGAATGGACCTGTTCTATATTATGCATTCTAATACCTAATGATCTTAATAAATCATGAGAAAGATCATAACAAACACCCTCTGACATTAGACCGGCGTCCCCTGGTGGAGTGAAAAAGAAAGCAGTTTGAAACAAGCTGCTGCAATTAACAGTGAGGCTAATTTGGCATGTTCATTATTGTTTCTCTCTTTTCTTAAATAAATATGTTTAAACAATAAATTAACTGGGCATTGAATGAACATGGAAATGATCATAAGATACTCCACTCAACTGTACAACAACTCACCCTTATGTAATAGATAACCTTCTGTCATGTCAATCACTATTTTTCTTTAGATTGTTTTCTCCTTACGACCTCTTGTATATGGCTGAGAGATATATTTTGTATTAATTTATTTCTATATGTTATCTTTACTTAATCATATGCATTTGTATTATTATGCCCTATTTGACACCAGTCTCTTGCTATTTTTGCTACTGATTTAGAACTTATTATTACCATTTATATTGTTGCTCTTTGTTATTATAATATATTGTGATGTGTGAGCTACTGGAAAATTATTTGCCTGTCAGATGGATCAGATCAGATAAAGAGGATCTTGGGTCTTTGATCAGGATGTGATGAAACAAAGCATTTTCATAGCATACCCAAGTATTTTTCTTCTTCAAAACAGTAGGATGTGTAACAGCAGCTTAGCATGTGTACTGCAAACCCTGCCATGAAACCCACCAGTGTGTCCTGACCTATGTGTTGTCATTTCCCAGGTGCATTCTTGTTTTTCCTTCGTGCAGTTGCACTGACGGTTATTGTTACTGAACAGAGTGGCTATTCATTTCCGTGCATTGATAATTGATCAAACTCAATCTGACATGTTTCATTTACAGAGCTCTTTTCTCTGCCAGAAAACAATTATAATCCATTTGACACCTTCTGTTCCTTAATGGTACAGCGAATGCAAATATATGCTGCTATGGATTGGTTCATATGAAATTACAACAATAAAAAGAAGCTTGATAAGAGATCGATTAAAACAACATGAATCATTCTGGAATTTTTTGGTGTCGATCAGGTGGAGAACAACTGCATGACACAGTACCTAAACTATATAGGGTTGGATAAAAACACTTGTGAATGATATTGAGAATAAATTATTTTACCAAAGTTATTAGAATAGAGAAGACATTCTACTTTCTGCTAGTTTTTCTTTCATATGGAGGCTACAGATTTGCATAGTTCGTTTGGTGGTGTTGAGAATACAGATACTTTACTAAAATCAAAAGAAAACAGAGTATTTGGCCACACAATTTATCTTACTCGCTGCTTTTACATCACTTTTTAGAAACTCACTTTTATTGAATGGCCTTCATGAAAGCTGTAGATTTGTATTTTATTATTAGTTTAAATGATTTATTTTATTTTGTTGTTTGATCTCTTTGTCTGATCCAGTGTTGTATAAAGTACTGGAAAATCAAACTCAAGTAAAAGTATAGGTACCCCTCCCAAAAATTACTTTGGTAAAAGTCGAAGTCACTGACTGAAATGTTACTTGAGTAAAAGTCTTAAAGTATCTGGAACATCTTGTACTTAAGTATGACAAGTAATGTAAAAATAAATGTACTCAAGTAATGTAATTAAAAGTACAAGTAAAAGTATCAAGCAAAGGCAGTCTGAATGTAATATTTGTTTTTTTTTTTAATAACAGTGCTGAAAATAAGGCATACATAACACCATTGAAGGAGTGTTTTTGGAGGAAGAGGGTTTTTTGCAATTGGGCCCTTAATTTTACTGTAAAACACCATGTTCGGCTCACCCATGGCAGTTTTGTGTCATGTGGAGCACTGTCGAAGATATTGGGTTTGGTGATATCCATGAAACGCCGTCCTATGAGCCAGCTAAATGCAGGCACAAAATACGTTATTTGTAATTGAATAATTATGGTACGGTAGCACTAATGACATGTAGTAAATGTTCTTGTTTTAAAACATCTGGGTTGTGTGGGGATGTTGATTGATTAAACTAGCTGCATGAAACCAACAGGTGTAGGATGACTGTCATGCGCAAGTAGTGAACAAGCCCAGGCACGACCTGACTTCCTTCAGTCAGTAGAGGGTTTTTTTTGTAACGAGTAACTAAACGGCACATTGAAAATGTATCGGAGTAAAAGTATGCAATTAAATTTGGAAATGTATTGAAGTAAAAGTAAAAGTTATCATTTTTAAAAAAAAACTCAAGTAAAGTACAAAGTCTCCCAAAATGTACTTAAGTACAGTAGTGAAGTATTATTACTTCGTTACTATACAACACTGGTCTGATCTCACTTTCTCTTTTCTTGAAATAATATTAAGAGTTCAATAGCAAAAACAGTTATCTTTGTTTTGAAAAATTGCCAAAAGTTTATTTTTTTCTTTTTGTTACCACATTCTACTGATATTATCAATGAATATAATGTATGATGAATTTTATCAAGAAGGGATGGAATAATATTTTGATAACAGTAAAATACATTTGGCTTTTGAAAATATAAGAGTAAACTACAATCGTCTGTGTCTTCTTCAAATAGCACTTACCTGTCTTTGTAAATTAACTCTTCATACAGTATATTCTTTGGTATTTGTTTTGTTATCTTGTTATGTTTCTTATGCTGTGCAGTAAAGTGCTGTATAAATATGTATTATTATTATTATTATTATTATTATTATTATTATTATTATTATTATTATTATTATTGGAAAACCTTACTTTTGTGATTCCTGTATGTAATAATCAGTGATAAATATTTGCATCAATCGTATTGTTGCACAAACACACTAGTATAATGGAACTCAATGTGTGTGTGTGTGCGTGTGTGTGTGCGTGTGTGTGTGCGTGTGTGTGTGTGCGTGTGTGTGTGTGTGCGTGTGTGTGTGCGTGTGTGCGTGTGTGTGTGCGCGTGTGTCTGTGTGCGTGTGTGTGCGCGTGTGTGTGTGCGTGTGCGCGTGTGTGTGTGCGTGTGTGTGTGTGCGTGTGTGTGTGTGTGTGCGTGTGTGTGTGCGTGTGTGTGTGAGTGTGTGTGCGTGTGTGTGTGTGTGCGCGTGTGTGTGTGTGTGTGTGTGTGTGTGCGTGTGTGTGTGCGTGTGTGCGTGTGTGTGTGTGTGAAGCTGGAGAAGACAAGTTGAGATAAAGCAGGTGCTGTTGTTGTGCAGAGATGGATCAGTGATGGCTGGAGGTACAGATAAATGGAATAACACTCAGTGACATTGGAGACAGTGGACAAATGGGACTGCTTTCCACTCGGTCATTTTCTTCATCAGTCAGACGTGAGCAGCTTAGAATCAGAGAAAAATTACAATCGGGGGAAATTATTTGCAGGTCATAGAACAAGGTTTGGAGCAACCTCCTGTTGGTCATTTTGGTACAAATGGAAAAAAGGCGGCTTGCTTGCATGATGTGCAGCTATCCATCAGAGGTGTCAACAGCTGCACAGTTCTTTGTTGTGATGACGTTTGTGGTTTCTTTTATTAAAGGTGCATTGTGTAAATTTTCTGATGAAGGGTCCATCCAATGCTTTTCTCCATGGAAATGTTATTGCTTTGTCTGAAATATTTCACAGTATGGCCTTAAACATTTTTATTAGGGGTGTAAAGATTAACCGATTTGGATCGGTTATCGGTCTGTGACCTCTGCGATCTGAGTGTACCGATCAGCGGAGCCCGGATCGGTCCAAATTCACTACGAAAGGTCCGATGCACCGGATTTACGGCCAAGAATCGGTTCTCGGCTCCTGAGCGGTCTCTCTCATGGCGCAGAAGCCGCGCTGTGTGTGTTTGCGTTCTTTCGCGAACGGTGGGTGGTTCACTTACCTGGGGTTGAAGCTTATTGGCCGGTTAACTGCCAATCATGCGAGTGTCCCAATTCGCATTGTGCGGAGGGCGGGTTTCCCGCCGCCTCGTCTCGTGAGGAGATCTACTCTATGGGTAAGCTAAGCTAAGTTTCCTTTTATTGAGCTGTGGTTAAATTAATATTTGGTGCGCTACCGCTATTTATGGACATGGTTCGTATGCGTGGTTAACTTTTGTGCCAGTGTTGTGTCGCGTTGATAAAACTTTCACTGTCGGTCTGATGTTTCACTTTGCTCAGTAGTCTCCATGGCAGCTATAGACAATAACAATTGTATGATACTAGCGTTTTTATTGTCACGGTTAGTGGATTGGGTGATTTATTTAGACAACATTCATGTATTGGCAATGTATATTTGATTTGGGCTAAAATTGACTTGGCTAATTTACTTTTGTGTGGAAAATACAATGTATAATCAGAATTGGTGCATTTCTGTATTAAATACTTGTGATTTGTGTGTATAGAAACATACTTCACACACACACAGATGATTTTTGTCTCAAAGGAGACTGAGGTAATGTTATGAGATGGAGAGAAAGTATTATTCAGTGTTAAGAGCTCTCTGATTTTCTTTTTTTTTTGTTAAGAAAAGTTAATTACAGGCATAAAAAGACATGTTGGATTTAACATGCTAGTGTTTTCTATAACTGCCCAGTAATATCTATCTTCTTGTCAGTGATATGTTGCACTTTTATACAGTTACTGAAACTGTGACTGAAGCACTAATTCTGATTCATTCAGATTTTTGCCTTTAATAGGCAACTTGCTTGTTTTATAACTACTTTTTTTATTTTTGATATCTACCTTATCTACCTTTGTACTGAATCGAAATTAACCGAACCGGATCGGATCGAATCGGATCGAATCGAATCGTACCGGATCGTTTACTAATTTTATGAATCGTCCCTGAATCGAATCGTAGCCTGTGAATCGAGATTCGAATCGAACCGTTTTGTGAGTGAAAGATTCACACCCCTAATTTTTATCTTCATGGAGATCAAACCAGACCAAGTTACAGGTCAGATCTGTGGAGAGACAACTCCTCACAGTCAGAATACCTGTTTTTCTAGGTATTTTTGAGCTATAAAACCACCTGTAATTGAATAAATATAAGATAGAGCTGTTTAATGTCATACTGTGGAACATTCCAGGCAGAAAAGTGACATAGGAAACAAGCAGGTGATGGACCCTCCACTAGAAAAGTTGCACAATGCAACTTTAACTCATTAACTCATTACTTTAACTCTATTTAAAATGTCTAAACTATAACATGTTTTGTTGTGCACAGAAGCACAATAGCCTTTAAATCAAAAAGATGCACTGACCTCTGGGTTTAAAATGGTGGCGCTTATTTCCACTTGCCCCTAATCAGCACATCATCGCCATCACAACCAAGTGCTTCATGCTTTCTGCCCCTATGGCTAACTGTAGATCATGACAAGAAGCAGATTTTTTTTGTTATTTATTTATGCTAAAGCAGCTATGAAAATCTGATGAATATTATGTGTATCATTGTTTAAAAATAATAAATAAAATAAACAGTAGTAGGCGTTAACAGGGAATCAGTAAAAACATCTTCTTGAATGCAGGAGAATACAGATCCCTCAGACATGTCAGAATCACTCTAAATATAACTTTCCATGGGTAAATGAGAAGGGAAACTATTTACAATTATGACATGATTAAAAAGTTGATTTTGCAATGTAAGCTAGCAAGAGTACTGCAATGAGGCTCACTGATATGGACACACGCTCAAAGATCTTCTAATTCAGGTCAAATCAATGACTGAACTTTTTTTTCTCTCACATCAACAGTTATAAAAGGTCATTTCTATATTTTCTCACTCTTTCAGCATTTCTTTCAGGTTTCTTTCAGGTCACTGAAACTGTATTCTATATTGTGTGTGTTTTGTTGTTATTAAAAAGCTTCCTGCTGCTATGACTCATGACCAATGTTCCCTCTAAGGTGCCCGCGTGCTCAGACGTTCAGCACGCACATCAAATTCACTGCAGTGCGTAAAATAAAATCTAACCTAAACAGATAAACACAGCGCTGGTTTGACACACAGAATGACCAATCTAATTCTGATTCAGGTTGCACACGTGTTAGGGACAAGCCAACTCAAACACATACACTGTACTGCCAAAAGTATTTGCTCACCTGCCTTGACTCGCATATGAACTTAAGTGACATCCCATTCTTAATCCATAAGGCTTAATAAGATGTCAGTCCACCCTTTGCAGCTATAACAGCTTCAAGTCTTCTGAGAAGGCTGTCCACAAGGTTTAGGAGTGTGTTTATGGGAATTTTTGACCACTCATCCAGAAACACATTTGTGAGATCACACACTGATGTTGGACAAGAATGCCTGGCTCTCAGTCTCCACTCTAATTCATCCCAAAGGTGTTCTCTCAGGTTGAGGTCAGGACTGTTGTGCAGGCCAGTCAATTTGATCCTCACCAAACTCTCTCATCCATGTCTTTATGGACCTTGCTTTCTGCACTGGTGCACAGTCATTTTGAAGAGGAAGGGGCCATCTCCAAACTGTTCCCACAAAGATGGGAGCATGGAATTGTCCAAAATCTCTTGGTATGCTGAAGCATTCAGAGTTCCTTTCATTGGAACTAAGGGGCCAAGCCCAGCTCCTGAAAAACAACCCCACACCATAATCCCACATCCACCAAACTTTACACTTGGCACAGTGCAGTCAGACAAGTACCGTTCTCCTGGCAACCGCCAAACCCAGACTTGTCCATCAGATTGCCAGATGGAGAGGAGTGATTTGTCACTCCAGAGAACACATCTCCTCTGTTCTAGTCCAGTGGTGGCGCTTTACATCACTGCATCCGACACTTTGCATTGCACTTGGTGATGTAAGACTTGGATGCAGCTGCTCAGCTATGGAAACCCATTCCATGAAGCTCTCTACACACTGTTTTTGAGCTAATCTGAAGGCCACACGATGCTTGAAGGTCTGTAGCGATTGACGCTGCAGAAAGTTGGTGACCTCTGCACACTATGTGCCTCAGCATCGGCTGAGCCCACCTTATCAGTTTACGTGGCCTACCACTTCAGGGCTGAGTTGCTGTTGTTCCCAATTCCACATTGTTATAATACCACTGACAGTTGACTGTGGAATATTTTGAAATTTCATGACTGGACTTGTTGCACAGGTGGCATCCTATCACAGTACCACGCTGGAATACTTTTGGCAATATAGTGTACATTTCGATTGCATTTCGAGACCAGAGGTGAGCCATAATGTAATCCTTGCCTGTTTGCATTGTTTCTGTCCCAGCCATAGTTTTTTGTGAGCCAAAAGACGGGACTTTGTCAAAGTGTGAAGCCTCTCTCCAGAGCGTTATACCACAGAGCTGTTACATACACTAAATTGCTTAAATAAGCTAACAATTAAAAAGCTAGTTATAAAGTGATAATATTGTATATATATTTTGGAGATCATTATTTTGGGAAAGATGACCCACCCCATAGTGGCCTATAGGTCCTACAATCCATAATAAACCTGCAGCCATATGCAGACTATATAGTCGGGGAACCAAAGTCTCAAAATTGGGTTGAACCTGACATGGTCTGCTATACTTTTTATTTGTGTGTGTGTGTGTTTTTTTTTTTTTTTTGTTAATTTTGACCTTAAGGACCAATAATTGGAGGGCTGCACTGCCGGAAATATGGCGAAAAGTTTTTTGGCCATTTTAGTGTATGAACCCTTCATTTTTCGTTAGAAAATTTTGAAAAATGAAACATTTCCCTAAATCCTCAGTGGATTGGGTAAGCGTTCAATAAATGTATTCCAGATGCAAAGAACACATGTGGTGACAACATTAAGTGAAAAAATAATTTTTAAAACACATTTCTACATGATTTTGGCTCAATTTAATGCAAAAAAATAAGGCGTTTTCTCACTTTTTTCAATATTTTCATCTTTACCTCATTGGCAATCAACTATTCCTCCAAGTTATGACATCAGCCAATATGCCATTCTTTTCACCAAACAGTATACTCATTCCACAGAAAAAAATATAAAAATCCAACTAAAATCAATGGATCTGTGATGATTACTCTCAGAAAGGCACACTGGATATTTAGCATGGTTGTTAATGTCCACATTTTAAAACTTCATGGCCTAAGTATCTTTTCAATTTCAACATAACTCTGTTCTCCAAATGGAAATGTATCACAAGAAATTTAATACAACAAAATAACTTTATTATGTCATTATTTTATTGCCTCAGTTCTATTACAACTTTAACAGAACAAAATAATTTAAGATTTAACTTCATTATCTAGGTGTAGGTTCCTGTGAAGTGGGATAATCAGGGTGGTACACTGCAGATACAATACTGCTCTGAGGATAAACTAGGGCTGGGCCATACGGAGCAAAAAATATATCTCGATATATTCTCTTATATCTCGATATACGATATATATCTCGATATCTGTACAGGAAAAATAACCCCCCAAAAACTGCTGCAAAAACAAATATGCCAATTTTTTTATTGAAGTGTAATTGAAGTGCAGGTGATGTGGGAACAAAGTGCGTCTGCCACATGAAAAAAAAAAACAATTTAACTGTAAAATAAGGGAAGAAATAATACATATTGACTCATTTTTACTCAAAAAATTTTTATAGAAAGTTTTATAGAAACAAAGCTTGAACACCACATGGCTCAATTGCTTAAACTATAAATGCTAAAAAAAAAAATAAATAAATAAAAAAAACAGCTCTGTCCTTGTGCCCTGATGGATCAGCTCCTGTCGTACTAAAGGACATGACTCATTGGAATGTGTGTTCTTTATGTGACAGAGGATGTACTACTGATGGTGAGTCTGTAATTGGTGGAAAAGGTTTGTGGTTCTAGAAGCTTTGGTTCGCACCAACTTTCGGCATTCACAGCAGTAAACATCTGTCTGCTGTTCGTCCGACACCTTAAAACCAAAGTCTCTCCATGTAATGGAGCCAGTTGTCCTTTTTTTTTTGAGAGGAGTTCTGTATCCTCCGGGCTGGTTGTGGCACCGCCGTGTTGAATAAGACATGTGAGGGGGAGGCGGGGGTGATCGGGGGCACACACAGAACACAGAAGGCAAACAAGCGAAATCAGAATTAAATATAAACATTATATCGATATATATGATATGTTAAAATCCATATCGAGTTTAAAAAATATCGCCCACCCCTAAGATAAACCTTCACCCTCACCACTCTATGACATGAGTGACTTTGGTGGTACTCTAGATGCACTGCGATTGTGAGCATCAAAGGAAACATGCGTTGCCTTCCACCAACTGAAGATGCCTTCCTATTACACCTTTGCCAAGCTCTGCATTAGATGGCTGTGGGTAAGTGGGCACGCATGGTTCAGCCAATCTACCCAGGTGCCACTGATTTTGGGAGACTTGTCAATGGCAGATTGGTGCCAACCATGATGCTGAAGGAGGCAAAATATCTGAACTCAAACTCAGCAAATACTGCCACTGCATGTGTGTTTGAGGATGCTCCTGTGCAAGAGCCAGTGTGAAGTGTGGCATTGGACCCCAACAGATGTTCAAGAATTGAACTTGCACTTGAAGACAGGGACATGTAAGTGTGTGTAAGTGTGTGTGTGTGTGTGTGTGTGTCTTTTATCACGCTGCTGTATAACCCACCTTGTCGGTCTTGTTTGCTGTCTCCTCAGGTGGTGAGGGTGAAGGTTTATCTTAGGGGTGGACAATATCTCAATATTTAAAATATATATCGAGATATTTTTTAAACTGGATATGGATTTTGACATATCGTATATATCGATATAATGTTTATATTTAATTCTGATTTCGCTTGTTTGCCTTCTGTGTTCTGTGTGTGCCCCCGATCACCCCCGCCTCCCCCTCACATGTCTTATTCAACATGGCGGTGCCACAACCAGCCCGGAGGATACAGAACTCCTCTCAAAAAAAAAAGGACAACTGGCTCCATTACATGGAGAGACTTTGGTTTTAAGGTGTCGGACGAACAGCAGACAGATGTTTACTGCTGTGAATGCTGAAAGTTGGTGCGAACCAAAGCTTCTAGAACCACAAACCTTTTCGACCATTTACAGACTCACCATCAGCAGTACATCCTCTGTCACATAAAGAACACACATTCCAATGAGTCACGTCCTTTAGTACGACAGGAGCTGATCCATCAGGGCACAAGGACAGAGCTGTTTTTTTTTTTCAGCGTTTATAGTTTAAGCAAATGAGCCATGTGGTGTTCAAGCTTTGTTTCTATAAAACTTTCTTTAAATTTTTTTTGAATAAAAATGAGGCAATATGCATTATTTCCTCCCTTATTTTACAGTTAAATTATTTTTTTTTCTATTCAGGGATTATTATTATTATTTATTTTTTTTTATGTCGCAGAAGCACTTTGTTCCTACATCACCTGCACTTCAATTACACTTCAATAAAAAAAAGACTTTGTGGAATTTGGCATATTTGTTTTTGCAGCAGTTTTTGGGGGGTTATTTTTCCTGTACAGATATCGAGATATATATCGTATATCAAGATATAAGAAAATATATCAAGATATATTTTTTGCTCCGTATGGCCCAGCCTTAGTTTATCCTCAGAGCAGTATTGTATCTGCAGTGTACCACCCTGATTATCCCACTTCACAGGAACCTACACCTAGATAATTAAGTTAAATCTTAAATTATTTTGTTCTGTTAAAGTTGTAATAGTTGTCATCTGAGGCAATAAAATAATGACATAATTAAGTTATTTAGTTGCATTAAATTTCTTGTGACACATTTCCATTTGGAGAACAGAGTTATGTTGAAATTAAAAAGATGCTTAGGCCATGAAGTTTTAAAATGTGGACATTAACAACCATGCTAAATATCCAGTGTGCCTTTCTGAGAGTAGCCTAAAATTCTATTGAGGTTCTGGGCCTGTCTCGTAGTGAAATCATCACAGATCCATTGATTTTGGTTGGATTTTTATATTTTTTTCTGTGGAATGAGTACAGTATACTGTTTGGTGAAAAGAATGGCATATTGGCTGATGTCATAACTTGGAGGAATAGTTGATTGCCAATGAGGTAAAGATTAAAATATTGGATTTTTTTTTTTTTTTTTGCATTAAATTGAGCCAAAATCATGTAGAAATGTGTTTTAAGAATTATTTTTTCACTGAATGTTGTCACCACATGTGTTCTTTGCGTCTGGAATACATTTATTGCAGTGGCAGCTGGCCCATAGGGGGCGCTTGGGCGCCGCCCTTCCCAAAGAGGAGAGGAAAAATATAAAATGTATAATACTAAAAACATGGCACGTGGCATTTCTCACGCTGAATTTTTTTTTTTTTTGTGCCCAGAAAATCGGTCTGTGTGGCTCAGTTTTATGCAGGCACTGCGCGTTTTCAGCGGAAAAAACTCCCCCGCTCTCCGGAAAAAAATCTCAGTTTCAGCCAATCAGAAAATAGATTGTTCTGTTGTTGGGCAGACTAGTTTCAGCTGCTAAGCGCACACAGCGACTGACGGTGATGATAAAACAAACTGAGAACCATCAGGTAATAACTTCATTTATATAACTCTCATTAGTTGCTTTGTAGTTTAAGTTTGCTCTTTAGACAAATTCAACGCAATTCGACGTGTTCACACGCTCACACGGCATTTCTCACGGCATTTCCGCTCCTCGGAAATTACGCAGTCTCACGCACGACCCCCGCTCAGAACTTGAGAGCCCTGACTAAAAATATGTTTGTTTGTTTTTTTAATCAATGTCAGTTTTAATTATTTGTGTGTCTCTACATGTAATCTGAATGATTCAAACAACATTTCCACCAAATGACTCTTATTCAACAGTGAATTTCCACCGACATAGTCGTGTGGGGCTTGCGTCCAAAGCACCCTCGAAGTGTAATGAAATAGCCAATCGTGTGTGGTTGGTTGCTAGGGGAAAAAAAAAAAAAAAAAGATTCCTATCAGCCTATCAGCATCGCTGAATAAAATGGTTTTGGGGCACCATAAATTGCGCACCTGCTACAGAAAGTTTGGATTGCGATTAGCCGTGTCCCAGACTGATTAGTCACGTGATAGGCGTATCCACGTATTAATCCGCAGGGAATACGCAGATTAATTATTGTGAAAGGACGTCTGAATTATTGTTTTGAATTTATTTATTTTCTGTGCCATCTGTGATAAGATAATCACGAGCAAGTTGAAAGGTCAGTCAGGAAGTAATGCAGGGGATGAGCGCAGGTCTTATTCGGGAGATGCATTTTGGAAGAAGTCACGTTTTCAGCTTGTCCCAAGTCTTAGTAATTAAACTGATTCACAGAAGGTGAATTTGATGCTTTATTGCAAGATAAGTTAAGTTTTCGGTCTGAACTGGCTTGTTAATGGACTTTGCGAGTAAGCTAGCGACCTGCCAGCTACACCGGAGAGGACCATTCGAGAGACCGCGACAAGAGCACAAAGGACACCCACCGCATTTAGTAACGTTGCCCGAGGGAGAGCGGAACGACGGTAACTGGATTTCACTGCCGCTGACGATTTCTCAACTCGCGAGTGGCGGAGGTACTGTACCTTTTTCCTTTTTGTTTGCCATTGCGGTGATGGAGCCAGTTCGTTTAAAGGGATATGCCACCCCCAGGTCAAATTTGGGCATCTCCCCACAGTCCAGAGACTAAAATAAGTGGTGGAAACTATTTTCCAGTGCGGTAGAATACAGCCGAATCACGCAGCACGCTGCCAGGGGAATCCCAGTTACGCACCGGGAAGGGAGTTCCCCTGTTGCACAACGTGGTGCGTGATTCGGCTGTATTCTTCCGCACGGGAAAATAGTTCCCACCCAAAATGACCAAGGCAAGCTCTCCGTGTTGATTTGCACATTTATTTGCACTCGATATGAATGCGCACTACACATAAAGTAATTGGGAAACGCATCGAGCAAATTAATTCCTTTTGGCCGAAATCTTTCTCTGGCGACGTTAGACTCCAGTCTAAGACTCCAGTCTGCAGATACCGTGGCGGTCAGTGGCGACAGACTCGGACAATGGCTGGGTGAGCAGGAAAACGCTTTCCACCACTTATTTTAGTCTCTGGACTGTGGGGAGATGCCCAAATTTGACCTGGGGGTGGCATATCCCTTTAAGGCTACACCGTACCCAAGCTACGAACCAGGCCTGCAACAGTAGAACTGGGGGTTGGAGAATTTACTATATTTGAGTGTTTTGCCGGCTATAGGATAAATTGTTTATTTGGGCCCATTAGAATATTGTGACTGTTAAACATTTTGTGTGTTGAGGTTTACCCTTGAGATGTTCATCTAAATGCTTGAAAGCACTTTTTTCATTAGATGTAATATAGTTCATATTTACTTTGCTGTTCATATAACTTTGTTGTGGTTATTGAGTGTCAATGTGTTGTTTGTTTGAGGTTAACCCCTTAAACACAAGACATATAGTACAAAAGTCGTTCATTTAAGAGTTTACTCACATTATACTAATAAGAATCATTTCATGTGTACCGTGCATTTTAATAGCCATAATACTGTACTAAAAGCCATAGTTTCGAGTAGATGAGGACGCCAGTGCGCATGTGTGGACTGTGCTCTCAGCTCCCGGGACCCAAACATGAAACGCAAAGCTGAAAACTATGGATAAATCTCGGATTACAGGCCACTTTTGCTTCAAACGAAATCGTAGATTAAGACATCGGGCTTCTATGATTTGAAAAGTGCTAAAGTTTGTGTTATTTGGAGACCGCAAAGTAATGCCCCGAATACTCATGTTAACGGATACGCTACAACATAACTTTCACCAAACAGCTCCAAATGACACGAACGTGATATGGGTGAGTCAAACGACTTGTTTTATTACCGAAAGAAGGCTCAGATTGTAAAATAACGTTACTTTTCCTTTAATGTGTTTTTGCAGACACATGAACAATTACAGGGAACATTGCTTTCTATGTTTAAAGATACATACTACACAACGTACTCAACATAAGTCATGTTAACTTTATATGAACTGAACCTGTATGTCAAATATGCCTGTATTAGTATGTGGAGCTCCCTTTTTAAAATGTTGTACAAATACTTTACAGACCCACTTTTACTCTCTCTGGCTTTTATCACCACATGAGTTGTGTGGTCCTCTGTCGTCTTATGGTTATCTTTTATTTATTGTATTTATTTATTCATATGGGTCTATTTCACAGTTTTTAAATTATGTTTTTATTGTATTAAATTTCTCTATGTGCAGCACTTTGGATACAGTCTTTGTTTATGAAATGTGCTATAGAAATAAAGTGGATTGGATTAAATAATGTATAATCAAATGTTTATTTTGTTTTTTCTTTCAAATAAAACAAAATAAAATAAAAAGTGAGTGGAGTGAATTACCAAACTTATCACACCTTTAGAATAAAAGTAGCAGATATTATACAGACATAACTCATCTCTTTGTTCAGACACCACTTCATTACTCTTCTCTTCTTCTCATACGTTGCTTTGTCCATCATTCTTTCCTTTAAAATTAGCCAACCTTGTCCCCAGCAGACACAGCCTGGGTGACACAAGCAGGTCACATGGTAACCAACCCTGCATGAAGTCCATCACTTTCCTCCATATGGGGAAAAAATCAAAGGGCAGTCCCATGTATCAAAGTAACAGTGGCATTTTGATATTTCTAGCCTAGATCATTTCAGCCAACAGCCTCTGTATGGAGCCTACTGAGGATGTGTCACATATACAGTGTAAATCTAGTTTTCATACAGTCATTTAATTTGTTTGAGCAAGGTACATTACAAACAAGGATATGTACATGTACATGTTTGGGACCATTTTTTGGGGCATGTGCGTGTGTATGAGGGGCCGTTTAAGACTTTATTCATTCTGGTCCTCTCACATACATTCTCACTCTCACATACATACATTCTCACTCGCACATACATATTTTCAGCATGAGAATGTATGTATGTGAGAGTGAGAATATATGTATGTGAGAGGACCAGAATGAATAATGTCTTGAACGGCCCCTCATACATACATGTGTGTGTGTATGTGTGTGTACATGTATATATGTATATGTAGTTTATTGTTTATGATCGTATAAAGTTTTAAGATGTTTAGTGTTTTTAACCCATGGGCACATAGTATACTATTATACTATTTATACATATTATACTTAACTTGGTAATACTTCCAAAAGTGACCATGTTTCATTAATTATCATGATTAATTTTTTGTGTGTGACAGTATCAGATCTGGACACAAGCAGGTGATACCAATAGGCCAAGTTACAGGTCAGATCTGTGAAGAGGCAATCCCATTTAAAAATGCATATTTATTTTTCATGGTTCCTTTGTGAGCAATAAACATTTAAGCATAATATAAAAAACTGCATATTGTGGAAAGCAGTAACATATAGTTAACATATAGTTCTAAACAGTTAAATATAGTAATTTCCATTGTGGATCAATAAAGTTTGTCTAAGTCTAAATCTAAGTGCACCTAAAATAAAGTATTAATAAAGTATTCCCAAGATAAAGTAACGTCAACATGAATCTATTGTGAGAAAAACAAAAAACTGCATTAGCACTGACAGGAGTTGTCATTATTTGAAATGCATAGGCCCATAAAACAGACATTAGATTTAGACTTAGACTTAGACAAACTTTATTGATCCACAAGGGACATTATTTGGGTACAGTAGCTCACTCATCAAATATAATATATAACAGAGGGTAACAAAAAATAGATGGAATAGCAAAAAAGACAGCAAGAGACCAGTGTCAAATGAGACTTTAATTATAAAAATAAAATAATAATAAAATAAGTGTATATGTGCAAATCAAAATAAAATAGAAGAATAAGTAATAAAATATCAAATAAAATATCAAATCACAGCTATATACAGGAGACAAGAACGGCAGTGCAATAATAGACTGATTGACAGAGCATGCGGCCCCTCCCCTAGCCCACTCTATCACTGTCCTGCCTGGTTAGTGGGGAAACGAAATTTCGAATTCACTCTATGTACATGTACATGATTGTTTTTCGACAATAAAGCAAACTATGACTATGACTATGACTATGAGGTTATCCGTTACTTAAGGTTGAGTTGTTACATCTTGATACAGATGTAGGGAGTATTATCTGTTACATAAGGGTGAATTGTTGTACAGCTGTATGGAGAATTAGCGAAATGCCAGGCTGAACTACATGCATTTTGACACTTAAAAGAAAGCATGCCAAAGCACCACTCTGTTGTACTAACTACAGTGGTACCTCACCTTACGAAATTAATTCGTTCCAGAAGTGGCTTCGTAACGTGAAAAATTCGTAAGTTGAGTAGCTATTTCAATGGGAAAAAGCCTGATTCGTTCCAAGCCCCCATTTTTTTTTTTTTATAGTGTAACTTTTTTTATAGTGTAACATTGTGTTCTGTGTCCTGCGTCCTTTTGTCACATTTGTCTCTCGTTTAAACACTCAAATTTTCATAGATTTTCAACAAAACTATCAATAGTGATGCGTGTGGGGGGAAGGAGGAGGGGGGAGAAGAGCACGCCCCGACACGTGTCCCGGCGCGGACCCGACAGCAGGTCCAGACCAAGGTCCAAACCAGGTCTAGACCAAGGTCCAAACCAGGACCAAACCAGGACCAGCCCAGGTGGACCAAAGCGCTGCGCGTGGGTCCATTCCCTGGCTCCGGCGCGGAGCCGACAGCAGGTCCAGACCAAGGTCCAAACCAGGTCCAGACCAAGGTCCAAACCAGGACCAAACCAGGACCAAACCAGGACTAGACCAGGTGGACCAAACCGCCGCGCGTGGCTCCACCTCCTGGCTTCGCCTCGAGCCACAGCTGAGGCGAGCCGCTGCTCTAGACCTGCCCGCGTAAGGTGCTCACAGAGCGGCATGGACAGAACCGTGAGGTCGGCCTCTTCAAGACCTCCAGGCCGGTGACCGGGACAATCCCCGGACCCATGCCCACTTAGGGAGCTCTTAAGGCGGGCTGGCAGTGTCCCCCTGGGTCCCTGGATGTCTGGGGCTCCGTGCCTGGAGTGGCCCTGGACAGCAGGTCTAGACCGCGGCTCTTGCATGCGAGCAGCGGCTCGCCTCAGCTGTGACTCGAAACGATACCAGGAAATAGACCGACGCGCGGCGCTCCAATCCACCTGGGCTAGTCCAGGTCCAGTCCTGGTTTAGTCCTGGTTCAGTCCCGGTCTAGACCCTGGTCTAGACCTGGTCTAGACCCTGGTCTAGACCCTGGTCCAGACCCGCTGCCAGCTCTGCGCCGGAACCAGGAAACAGACCCACGCGCGGCGCCTCAATCCACCCGGGCCAATCCTGGTTCAGTCCTGGTCCAGTCCCGGTTCAGTCCCGGTTCAGTCCCGGTTCAGTCCCGGTTCAGTCCCGGTCTAGTCCTGGTTTAGACCCTGGTCCAGACCCGGTCCAGACCCGCTGTCAGCTCCGCGCCGGGACACGTGCCAGAGCGCACTCCTCTTCCCCCCCCTCCTCCTTCCCCCCACACGCCTCACCACCAACAATCCTGTTGAAAATCTATGAAAATTTGAGTGTTTAAACGAGAGACAAATGTGAGAAAAGTTTAAATCCAGTCTGAGAAAAGCGTATAATGTGTGACTGAGCGCGCATTATTAGAATTTTTGAGATTTCGCGTTTCGTAACTTGAAATTTCATTCGTATCTAGAGACAAAAATTTACCGTGAAGGCGTTTCGTAACTTGAAATTTTCGTTTGTTGGGTCATTCGTAAGGTGAGGTACCACTGTATATGATAGGGAGAAAGCATATTTGCATTTTTCCATTACTGCTAGAGAGATTATATGTGTGGTTTTTCTTAGCTTGTCTGTGCAGATCATCAAGATTGCTAATCAGGACCCCCCTCTCTAAAAATAACCCCGAGCTGCTGCTGTGATCACAGATGTGTGCTACACCTTCACACCTTTACTATACAATACATACCTGGAGTTGTGTTTTGTTTTATTCGCACATGTTTAACACACAAACCCTGCATATTTAGGCTGAGTTCTTCTCCCAAAAAGAAAACACTCCTTGTGATGTCATGTGGTAATACAGGAGGTGCTCCACTGTGTTTTTAAACTTCATACACCTTCATTAAAATAATTTGGATAATTTCAGCCTTCATAAGGCTTTACATGGGACAAAAAATACAGAAAATAGCTCTACAAAAGTAACAGGTACTTAGAGTCTTTTTTTTTTAGAAAAGGTAGTGGAGTATAAGGTGTCATGTTCATCTTTCAAAAGATAAAAGGAGAAATTCAATTTGTCAACTGGACAAAGTTTATTTGGTCGAAAACGTTTCGCAACTCATCCGAGGTGCTTCGTCAGTTCTGGTTAGAGTGCTGATAGACACTGCTTATATCTAGCTGCAGGGAGGAGCTAACTATACTGAAATTATTCTGAAACTATCCCGCCTCTTTGTTTTGAGTTTCTGTCTTTTGTGTTCCTAATTTCTCTCTGGCGTCTAGTTTAGCATACCTATTCGGGATAGTTTCAGAATAATTTCAGGATTTATCATGGATTCTACCTGGACAACTGAGGGATTCTTCTCACATCTTTCAAAAGAGCTCACAAGCTGCTCGGCATGTAAGCTGTAAACAAATAGTTTGTGCACCAAACCCACAAATGAATTTTTTTTTTTTTTTTAAATCACAAATTCACCAAATTTGAATAGGGCATCTAACAGAACATCCATGCAGAGAGCAGCTTTACTTCTCCTTATATTTACTCTCCAAAAAATCTAATCTACCCCATTGCATGTCTTGTGACACCACTTATATTGAAAGTAAATCAGACAGAGGCCAAAGCTATTTGTATCTCCAAAGGGCTCAGAATCAGATTCTGTTTCAACACATTTCAGTTACTGACAACCTCTGCATAACCAAATACTGTATATACTCTGTGGAGCCCCATCAGAAGCACAATTTATTATGGATCACCATATTTAGGTTGTCTGGAACTGAACACTGCAGCTTCTTCCCGCTGACTGAAAAAAATCTTCCAGCAGGACCCTGTGTTCAACGGTGACCAAAATACTGATGTCTTACTTATTTTGATATGCTTTGTGTTGGGTCAACCTCAGAACAATTTTCTCTACACGAAGCCCAGTCCTCCATCATTCTGTCTGCACACCATGAGGTCAGAGACAATGCAGTGAAGGGTAGAGGCTTCACTTGTGCTTATGCATTACTGCCCCCTCTCTGGAAATCAAGTGTCTCCAGGAGCTTTGTGCCTGCTCCCCACACATGTGCACTGAGGTAAAGCCTAATGCTGAGCCAATGGTGTGCGCAGGGCAGGTTCTGCATGGTATGACTTTTACTGTATTGCTGGGTGTCAGATAACGTCACAGCATTCTATAGGACAATATTAATTAATACACATTGGGGCAGCTAAAACTAATATTGTTAAAATGCTAAAATATGTTGTAATAAAGTGAATTCTTAGGTTTTGTCAACAATTGAAAATACTAGGTTCAACATCTGTGAATTTACCTTTTGGATATTTTACTGTATAACAAATTACGATGTGATCAATAGAGAAATCAGGCCCTTGCCCCCCATTTGGGAGTATGACATCATCACACTCTAGAAAACCACCAATAGGAGGTTTGTGAAATGGCATGTCTCTACAAGGTAAAAAAGATAAGATCATTGTTGTAAGGGGTTATGTATACAGGGATGTTAGTGTCATCATACAATATTAAAGAGGCAATTAAAAGAGAATTATGGTTCTAGAATAATAATGGTGCTCATTCATTATGGCTAATGTTAAAAGGTCAGTCATGGGCCAAGGAAGAAACTATTCGTTTTGGTGTAGTCCTGAGCTCTATGGAGAGAGGAAATGTAAACCAAACACACAAAAGGTGTCAGTAAATGAATAGATACCCAGTGTGTAGTAAATGTACCCATATAAACCTACACTGTGTAAATTTGATGCATTTTATTTAGAGAGGAGCATGACACAACAACAAACACTGACCACTCATTTATCCACATTCAGACCCCCCAAGATTTCACGGGCATTTTTTTGTGATTGTTGCGAGCTAAAATGCCTGAATTTGTGTGAGCTTTTCCAAAAAGTTGCAATGAAAGTTGCGGTGCTTTTAAGGTTTTTGTTGCAGGAGGAAGTGAAAGTTGCGATAAATAGTTGTGATTTTCCCTTTTTGTAATTAAAATTTTGTAATATTTTGAATACTGAGTTATTACTGACAAAGAATAATGCAAAGGCACAGAGATCACGGATATGGTCCTAAAACAACCTTATCAACATCGAAAAATAAATTACTTCTAGGAGGGGAACTGTTTCGCGCGGTCTTTTGCTGTTATTTTTGTGGGCAAATGGCTGGCCGCAGACATGTTTCTTTGCCATTAGAAGCCGTGTCCCAATTCCAAGAGTGCACAGTTCGGACCGTGGTTTGAATGGAATGTGCGTCATTTCTTTTTTATCCCATGCGCAGTTAACACGCGGTCCGAAGACCGCAGTCGTTTCCATAGAAATCGGGGCGTGGACCAAGCGCGTGAAAAAGCACGCTTCGCACACTCATATATCCCAGCATGCACCGCGCGCTACTTCGTCTACGGGAGAAAATGGAGGCGGTGGCTGCTTCCCGTAGTTGCAAGACCTGTCGCATTTCGCAGACGGCCATGCGGTCCGTGGAGTGCACTCAGGGCTGAGCAAGTGTGCACCGCCTTGACTGCAGTCTGAGCCCTGTTCAAACCACGCTTCGAACTGTGGACACGGCCGCAGTTTCGTTTCGTCACACGGAAGTAAGGCAGAAGGAAGATGGTCGACGTGAGTTCAATACGTAGCCGATGATCGGTCAAAATTGGTTAAAAAATTGCGGGAAAGTTGCGGTGATTGGTCAAAATTGCAACACCGCCCTGAATCCACGGGGATTGGCTGAAGTTGCATTGAAGTTGCAAATCGCAACATCGCGAATTCCTGGAGGGTCTGCACATTGTGAACAATGAGCGAAACGTGTGGAGGAAAATTGGAAATTGCCTGAAACTGCCTCAGACCCGTATGTTTCTGTCATGGTGAAACATAGTGCAATATATATATACATATATACTGGTAAGGATACACACTAGTGGACCCAAAACATAGACCCAAGGTGAGGCAAACGAAAAAAGTAACAGAAATTTCTTGTTCCAAGACCAGGAGGATGGGGAGGTTTGTAGGAGAGGAGCCAGCAGCCAAAACAGTCTTCACCACGGGAGTGTTTAGTTGATGTAACAGTCTGGCAGAGTCTGGCAGGAGAGCTGGGTCTTTGTAGTTGGCTTGATCACAGACTGAGTGTTGGTGAGCTTCCAGCAGACTCCGCCCATGTCCACAAGCACATCAAATTGGGAAGACTCGAGTCATATGTAGGTTTATTGTAAAGGTTTATTTGAGTTTGATTGTTGCACTTCTCCAGTCATAGGGCACACTCTGTTGACATCAAGTAAGTATCAGCTCAGCTCACTTGGAAGCAGGAGGAAGGAGGCAGTAAAAAGCCCTTGCTCCTCTCTTGCTACAGAGAAAATTACTTTTAGCTGCAATACGTTTGAGAAACAAAAGCACCTTTTAACAGGTGGATGCATCAGGACCATAATGACTAAATCAGCAGCCACAATCAGCTCACCAGCACCTCTTCTGAGAATAGTGAGGTCTCCTTAACCCCCCAAAGAGCAAAAAGCCTGCAAAAAAGAAAGAGGCAATGCCAACTGCACTGTAACTCCTCCGCTCAAAGGAGTTAGGAGTTAGTGAGTCTGAGCCTTTGCCGTCTGGGTCAAATTGGTGAGACAAGGTCCAGATAAACATGTGTTTGTAGTGAGAGCAGTTTAAGTGCTGAAAGTATCAGAAAGAGCAGAGGAAAAAGGGCAGGAGACTTTAGACAGAGTGTGTGGAAAATGCTGTACACATCAATATAAAAGATAAGATAAACAATGATCCCTATCTTCTGTGCTTTAATGCTATGCCTTAGGGGTGTGAATCTTTCCCTCACAAAACGGTTCGATTCGAATCTCGATTCACAGGCTACGATTGGATTCAGGGACGATTCATAAAATTAGTAAACGATCCGGTACAATTCGATTCGATTCAATCCGATCCAATCTGGTTCAGTTAATTTCGAGTCTATCAATCAATCAATCAAACAATATTTATAAAGCGCTTTTCATACAAAATTGTAGCACAAAGTGCCTTACAGTGGTTAAGGATTAGAAGATTGACCTTTATTGATCTCGCACAGGAGAAGTTGTTGATTCTATACAAATTGACAACTTTACTCCCAAGTGCTTTAAAGTTATTGAGAAGAAAATGAGAGAAATAGAAATGAAATTTCAATATAGTATCCTTTTGTTTATTTAGTGTCCAACAGACAATACACCAGGCCTACTGAAAAACTGGCAATCTGGTTTGCAAAACTCTGCTCATACTTAAAATACAATACATTCCTTCCCTCAAGCAACACAAAACAATAAGGTTAGATATCAAAAATAAAAAAGTCATTATAAAACAAGCAAGTTGCCTATTAAAGGCAAAAATCTGAAAGATTAGTGCTTCAGTCACTCATATGAGTTTCAGTAACTGTAAAACAAGTGCAACATATAACTGACAAGAAGATAACTATTACTAGGCAGTTATAGAAAACACTAGCATGTTAAATCCAACATGTCAACATGTGTTTTTTTTTTAACTTTTTAACTTTTTTAACAAAAAAAAGAAAATCAGAAAAAGCTCTTAACACTGAATAACTAATACTTTCTCTCCATTTCATGACATTTCCTCAGTCTCCTTTGAGACAAAAATCATCAGTGCTTCAATGTGTGTGTGTGTGTGTGTGTGTGCCCGCCAGAGTGAGCTCGGGTGTGTGTGTGTGTGTGTGTGTGTGTGTGTGTGTGTGTGTGTGTGTGTGTGTGTGTGTGTATGTGTGTGTGTGCGTGTGCGCGCGCCAGAGTGGGTTCGGGTGTGTGTGTGATTTCCAAACCTTGGATTTTAGGTGAGAGGCGTTGTAAATTGCATCCACGTTGTCTGACATGGTTAGTTGGTTCCATAGCAAAGTCCAAGAAAGTATCCCGCGCTGCCGACGTCACAGGTAAAAGGTCAACACTGTAGGCTCGTGAGAGTTCAAACACACGCACACACACACACCGCTCATAGTCACAGGAGCTAGGAAACCGATTCGCAGCCGTAAATCCAGGCCATCGGACTGTTCGTAGTTCGTAGTGCATATAATCATTCAATAATTCAATAATACACAGGATATATGTTATCACACACGTACACACACACACACACACACACCTTAGTCCTGGTTTAGTCTTGATTTAGCCCTGGTTTAGTCCCGGTTTAGTCCTGGCTTAGTCCTGGTTTAGACCTGGTTTAGACCTGGTTTAGACCTGGTTTAGTCCTGGCTTAGTCTTGGTTTGGACCTGGTTTAGTTTTGGTTTAGTCCCGGTTTAGTCCTGGTTTAGTCCTGGTTTAGACCCGGTTTAGATCTGGTTTAGTCTGGGCTTAGTCCTGGTTTGGACCTGGTTTAGTCCTGGTTTAGACCTGGTTTAGTCTGGGTTTAGTCCTGGTTTAGACCTGGTTTAGTCTTGGTTTAGTCCTGCTTTAGTGCCGAAATAGATGCAGAAATAATCTGATAATATGACTCACCCATAAGAATGCGGTCAGCTCCATTCTAACAGTTTGCCGTGTTGTCTTTAATAATCCGGAGCACCGGAGAAAAGGACATAATCTCGAACGTATCCCGTGTCCCGAGGCGAGAGTTCCTTCTTACGTAGCATTAACCTAGGAAGTTAAGGATTCTTCTTCTCTTGGAAATGCCGCGTAAACATTCACGCGGCTCACTCACAGCTGATCGGTGAACAGGCGCAAACACAACAGCGGCAATCGTCATGATTGACGGGAGCGCGTATCGGTGCATAATTATGCTGCAACATGATTGGAAGCTGGAGCGCAGTTCGGCCTATGATTGGCTCTTGGGCACTGGCCATTTTGAGCAAGTGGAGACCTTCAAATTCCTAGGTGTTCACATCTTTGCAGATCTCTCCTGGTCAGTCAACACCTCGCCTCTGGTAAAGAAGGCCCAGCAGCGGCTACACTTCCTGAGGGTGCTCAGGAAGGAGAAACTAAACACAAGCCTGCTGGTGACCTTCTACCGTTCCACCATTGAGAGCCTGCTGACCTACGCTGTGTCATTGTGGCACTCCAGCTGCACAGAGGCTGACAGGAAGAGACTACAGAGGGTGACCAACATAGCACAAAAAATCATCGGCTGCCCTCTGCCCTCCATATCCTCCATCTATAACTCCCGCTGTCTCAGCAGTGCCAGGAACATTCTAAAGAACAATATCCACCCTGGCTTCCATCTCTTCAACCTGTTGCCCTCTGGCAGGCGCTACAGGTCCATATCAGACAGGACAAATAGACTCAGGGACAGCTTCTTTCCCAAAGCTGTCACCATAGTGAAGTCCAACTGCACTAAGAACTACCTGCACTAAGAACTGCCATTTGCACTAACTTTTGGACTACCTCTTCCTCTACCTCTACGCAGTATGCTGTATGTGTGTAGATATGTGTATATTGTGTCTTGTTATAGGGATAGTAGTTTTATAGTTTTTATTAGTACACTATTTATACTTTTATACTTGCGCTGTGTGCACTTTGAAGGGAGGCTTCAAATCTCATTGTACTGTGTATAATGACAATAAAGGCTTTCTATTCTATTCTGTTTCTAAATGTACTTTATTGTTTATCTTAATGTCTCAAGAGTCAAGTTCCAACATATTTGACTTTGCTCTGTCTCATTAAAGGGCCCATATTAAGCTATTTCCTGAGCTAAGTTATAAGGTTGTTTTCTGATCACAAACAGACACTCTGTTCCACCATGTGATGTGATGTGATGTGGTAATACAGGAAATGCTCCAGTGTGCTTTTAAACTCCATACACCTACAATCATTTGGGCAATTTCAGCCCTAGAATTACCAATCTGATCTAAAATCTGAACTGAAGATTAAAAGTAACTATTAACTTGAAAACTACCACAACATGACATCACAAGGTGGATCAGAGCATTTTGAGCTTTGGAGAAGTAGACAAACTGATAAGACGGATAAATGATTACTCAAACATGTGTGAATGAAACAAAAGAACTATACAAATATTTTGATATTTGATATTTTTGATGAGGTAACATTATAGCATGACAAGAATCTATTTTGCGTAATATAAGACCTTTAAACATGTGTAGTCTGTCGGTTAACACAGGATTGTCCATTGTCCACAGTGTCTTTGGTCAGCAGCTAAGTTTTGGAACTAAGATTACCAAGTTAGGAAGTTGTGCACAGTTCTTCTTGAAAGCATTTCCTTAGAAGTTTCCATGATATATTTCTAGCTGCTTTATATATTTAAATTTTTTTTTTATTTTGAGTTTCTATAGAACAAAAAAAAAAAACACAGGCTAGGCAAAGCAAGTTTGTTTGTATAGCACAATTCACACTTATCTGAAGGCTGGCGGCTTGAATCCCGCTCTCATCATTAACATCAGTGATACAGCGGTCAGATCTAGGGATGCACCAATCCACATTTTTTTCACTTTCGATCTGATCCCGATACCTGAATTTGGATATCGGCCGATACCGATACTGTTCCGATACCAAAACTGTTTGTTTTCAATATTATCATCATTATTGTTAAACTACAAATAAACTCATCTCTACAGGCAAGTAGGCCTATGATTAGGGCTGAATGATTTTAAGAAACAATTTAATTGCAATTTTTCTGGCAGATATTGCGATTTCAATTTCATCCACGATTTCTTTCAGTGCACATGAACATTTGCAAACATCACAGAAACTTACATCATACCATTCAAACACAAAATTCCACTAAACTGTAATGCAAGAATGAAAACTAAAGCCAATAATTTATTTCAAATGTAGTCCTATTTATTAAAAAGAAACATGCTGCACACAGGCTACACTGAGCACTCGAGCAACCGCAGTTATTACACCTGAAGAACTAAAAGAGCATCTGTGTCTGAAGTAGAGCAAAAAAACTCTTTTAAAGTGGTGCGAGGTAAGTCTTTTATGGCTCAAGGAGCTTTATTGTTGTATTTTATAACAAATGTATAAAATACAACGCAACTTAAACTTAACTTATTACATAGCGATGATAAATATAGTGATGCTAAATATAGTGATGCTAATCGCGGTAGCCTTTCTATAGCGTTTGTAAACTAGCCTTATGCTAACAGATTGTCAACTAACAACAGAGGAGAAGCATAAAGCTCTTATCCATCATGCAGAGGAGACTTTTAAACCACTCTTTGGTCACCGTGTTTACAGGCACCATTTCCTTGGTGATGTCGTGTGTTACGGTTGTAACACACGTGGTGTTACAACCGTAACACCTCCTGGTGTCGTTGGCTGCTTCTGTCATATGGAGTTACACTGGCAAAAGAAGTTGTAACTGTAGTCTGTTTGGCCCGAGTATCACTTTTACTAGAAGTTTTTCCGGACTTTCTCGCCATGCACTCGAGTGACGGATTACGGATATTGATTAAACGGGAGCTAACACCGACTTCACCAGCTCGCGACTCCTCAGACTGCACGGGGCTACACGCCGTATTTGGGATGAGGGCTCACTCGGAGCGGAGCGGCACCAGCCTCACGTTGTCTTGCTTTGAGGTGTTTCTAGTAAAAAGTATTTCCACACGGACATGTTGTTATGAAAAGTTGGTAAACTGCCTTGTGCTGCTTGTGCTGTGCTCTCTTGCTAGCTAGCTGCAAACTGTGGAATGGATTTCCAGAACGGAGGCATGTCTCATCATTACTCTGTGTCTCATTGAGATTCGCCTCCATTCAGGAACTCCATTCCACATTTTGCAGCAGGAGCAGAGCAGGCGACAGGGAATCACTCGTGGAGTCATTTCAGCAGATAATGTGTATTTACAGAAATGGCTCATGGATCGGAAATTTTCGCAGGTTGGATCGGAATTTCCGATCCGTGAATTACGTTGATATCGGAACCCGATACCGATACTGGAGCAGATCGGCCCCATCCCTAGTCAGATCCACTGACCCACAGGATGGCGGTGTGATTCCCACAGATAAATGCTGTTGTTGTGTCCTGGGGTAAGACACTTAACCCACCTCGCCCCTAGTGTCTATGTACACTGGTGTATGAATGTGTGTGTGAATGGGTCAGAGGTTCCTTGATGTAATACGCTTTGAGTGCCTTCAAGTTGAAAAAGTGTCATGTGAAGTGTCATAACATTAAAAGTGAAAGTGTGGAATTTTAAAAAATATATGCACAGCTAAACAGAACTGCTTTGAATCAGGATTAAAACATTGTCAAAGGAAAAATAAAAACATACACAAAACTACATAGAAACCACTAGATAAGTATAATGTCAACTGTCAAGTCCAGTCCTGTCAAAATGTTTCACAAAGGCTTCCATATCCATTTGAAGTCCAGCCCTTTCCCTCTTACTCCCTCCTTGCATAGCTGCTTTATAATTTAATGCCTTTCCTTGTGTTCAGCAATCACCTCCAGTCATTTTAATTCCATTCCTATTAAACCAACGGAGCATACTTTCGCAAACGTTGACACAGGTTTCTAATTGCGTAAATCCCCCTGCTCGTTTGGCTTTATTAAAACTGAAAATCCGCCTGTCATAACACTATTAGTATATCATTAATTACCTGATGGAAATTCTCAGTTTGTTAAATTAGTGGAGATGTGTGTCACTTTTATACAATGACCACAAGCACCAGAGAGGGTTACATAAACACACATGAGCCATATTTCATAACATACAGCCAGACAAATGGCTATAGCACCAAAGAATTGATAAATATTTAGCTTTGTTTAAACCGCTGCTGCACACTAAGAACATTAAGCTTATACAAAAAAAGTCCGCATGCTGGCCAAAAATGGTGTGAAAAATGGAGACCCAACATACATTTTATTTTGGAGGGGTTGTTAAATATAATCAGTAAGGTTACAATTAGGGATGCATTGACCCAGTTTTTTGTTCATAAACTGATGCTGATACTTTGGCTCTAAGTATAAGTAGTATACCTGATATCAACAGATACTAGAGACTGAAAATGTATTGAACATTTTATTTTATTTTTCTTGAACACAAACAGCGTAAATCATTTATATCATATCATTTAAAGTATCTGCAGTTTACTAAGTTTAATATGAGACATCTTGGACTAACTTTGGCCAACAAATCGTCATTATTACACCAGTTTATAGACCAAAATGAAATATCGACTGAACCAATATTTTTGAACAAATATGTGACCCATCAGAATTTTCAATATCCAATATCTGATATCAGTATTATATTGGTGCATCATAATTACATACAGTACTTGCATACTCTCAAAATAATTGTGCGACTTTTAAAAGCAAAAACAAATCATATTAAATGGTGCTGAAAACAGGGGTTGATCAGAGAAATGACTATGAGATGACTCAAACATGCATGAATCATGCCAAATACAACTTGGAGAGTTTAAATAATACAACAAAAACAGCTATAACATGGTTAAAAGCTCTAAAAGGTGATTTTGCATATTAGGTACATTTTTATATTACCTTATCATTCAGAAAGATCACATATGAGAATAGTGACCATGTATTACAGTAACTGGACAATGGAATGTAAATTAAAGTGAATAAAGTATCCCACTGTTGTTTGGTTATGTTGAAAATTTTGTAAAACAATCTTCACATAATAATTGTAAGTTAACAGTACATATTTTGACATCCCTATAGTTGTATTAAAACTTGCAATAAAAGCGAGCAAAAATATTTTTGATAATGTTTTTATCTGTATTTTAAGCTACTTACTGAAAAGCCATCACAATGTTTTCACGGCTTTTCAAGCTCTGTTTTCTGATGACAGTCTCCTTCAATGGAATGTGTATTAAGAAGAGATAAGAAAACGGCTTTACGTGTATGGCCCTATACATTTTCACTGACACAAAGCAGACAATCGTACTTAATGATGCTAGTAGTTTCATTTCACACAAACAGATTTTCACTTTTTGCACTAGCCTGGTATGCTCACTACACAAGCCTACAAAGCCATTACTTTCTGTGTTTGAGCTCCCTGCTGGGCCCTATTAGTCAGGTTCACCGGTGGCATTTTCAATTGTTTTTCCAGAGTTTAGGCCACAGCGCAGGGATGAGTGCAGCTGTATTATCAGTGCATATGCTCCAAATCACCTGTGAACCCAGAAACTGTGTTGCCACGGCACTCTGATCCTGCTCTCGCCATGGCAACAAGAACTTTTCCCTTTCCATCTTCACGAATGGTAATGACTCTCTGGAGATTATTTGTGATTAGTCCTATGTGGACTTCACAGCTATACAACTCAAAACTGACTCATCACAGCTAATTTTCAGTTAACTTTGCTGTTAAACCCAAGGAGAATTCTAAACCATTAAAAAGTATGTAATAAATGCAAAATCAATAAAGACTACAGAAATAAAGAAGATGAATCCAGCTATGAACAGTGGATGCAGTGACACACACACTTCATATCTGATTCAGTTATACAATTATTAAAATGAAAGGTAAACCTCAAAATTATCAGATTTTTTGTGATCATGGTTTCTCTGAGCATTCACATCAAGTTTTGCAGTTTTCATGACATTCAAATCATTTTAAAGGTCCAGAAATCATATAAGAGTCTGATTTTGGTGTGCATGTAACTACAGGCACTGAATAAATAAGACTGTGATGTTCCAGCTCAATTCTTATCACAGCGCTGTAAGGCTGAAAATTGAACTGCAATTATACAATTATATTTTAAGCATTTTAGTTATTTTGTAATAATTGAAAAATAATTGTAAAAATTTGATAAATATCAGCTATTCTGCGTATCCAGGATTGAGAGGCAGCAGTCTATTCATGCTTTTCATTACTTTTTGATTTGTTAAAGCAATGCGCAATTCAAGGCCAAATATTAAGGTCCTCACAAAATCATTTACATCAGGAAGGACCCAGAGGTTTCCTCCTGCTGCTGCCATGGTGGGACATGTGGGACATTAATAGTTTAAAGATCCCATGACATGGTACTTCTTGATGCTTTTATATGGCTCCTTAATGGTTCCCTAATACTGTAAATGAATCCTTCTTCAAAATCAACACTTAGTGCATGAGAAAGACACAGTCTACACAGTCAGAGTCAGAAAATCTCTCTGAACGACTCATTCTGGGCCTTGTTGCAAATGAGAAGAACACAGATTGGTAAGAGGAAGGGGGGGGGGGGGGGGCAAATGCGCCGCTGGTTCCTTGTTTTAGCGGTGCGCTGTGTGCTGGCCCCACTTCCGCGTGTGTAAGCGCAAAGGAGGAAAGGAGAGCCTTTTCAATGAAAAAAAAAACACATTTGTACAGAAAATAAAATTAAACCACTGCTGTTTCAGAGGTCCAGAGGGTCGGGTAAAGGACTTCCAAGCCTAGAAACACTCGCATGTGCCTCCAGGCAAATAAAAAAACGCATTTCGCATTGCGTAGCTCCTCCGCGGTCCAAACTCTCTGGGCGTGATTTCCAGAGACAGGGGGTGGAGATCCAGACGGTGGTGGAACTGCATTTGCATTTCTTTTTTCGATCTGACGTCAATAAGGTGCCTTGTCCAGAATCGCCCATTTGAGCTGTGTTTTTTTCAAACGCAGAAAAGGATCGCAAATGCTCAGTTTAGACATTACGCAACTTTTAGCCATTGGGGGGGGGGGGTAAACAGGGTAGGGAAGCTCACATTAACGTTCAAAAACCTCAGAAAGTGAAAATTTCATGCCATGGGACCTTTAAAAACTTAAACTTAATTAAACAAATCCATTTCCATTTCTGAAGTAGTTATAGCAGCCTTAGAGTCCAACCTTATACAATAACAGAAGTTGAAGTTGAAGTACTGTCTATTACATACTGTGATGAACATGATTTAATGTGAAGAAGTGTGAAGAATCCCTCAGTCGTCCAGGTAGAATCCATGGTAAAAGGAGAAATTCAATTTGTCAACTGGCCAAAGTTTATTTGGTCGAAGACGTTTGGCAGCCCATCCAAGCTACTTCTGTGTTCAGAATATTGTGAATGTTTCATATTTTATTAGGGCCCCATTACAGACCTCTGTTGTGCTTGTGGTCTAAACCAACCAGCCTCGGCTCTGGAGAAAATCACACTAGCAGGATGCAGTAATGGCCCATCCCTTTTTAGTGGCTTGTTTGTATGGAGTGCACTAATTAAACTCCCTTTGCAGTCAGAGTGAGCAGTGTGACTTTGAGTCGTACCGCTGAGTTTAAACAGCCCCAACACAGACAACCCCATCAGTTTACTGACTGATCTTTGGTCATTGGACACCTCTATGGACCAGTAATGAGACAAGTGGCACATTACTCTGATTAAATCAATTCCTATTGGATTATACTGTGTCATACTCCGGGGCTTCCCTGATTACAATGTCTGAAACAACATGGAGAAAGTGCCCTCCCAAGTGCCTCACCACCCCGGTCAGGAGACGAGAGGGACTGGACACAATCCCTGCAGCCTGTTATTGTTTGACACGTGCAGTTACAGAGATGTGCTGCACAAAACCAAGCTGTCACGTAACAGAGGGGAGAAAATGATTTCCTGAATTCCTCAAGATAAATCACTGTGGGTTACATATGTTGGACTGCACACATAAGTGTACAGGGCACTTGTGTTTTGAGTCCAGCCCAGATACACATACAACCATGACAAAAGGTAAGCACATTATTGTATGAAGCTACATTTGGCCTCAATTTAAAAAAGGAAAAGGGGGAAGATACAGCCTAAATTAGTTTTCAGAGCTACAAAAAGTTTAAAAAGTTTCAAATCAAACATAATCAATTTCATGGTCTTAAATAAAAGCATGTACTTTTCAATGTTTCATGTGTAACCTATGTAAATATTTGATTTTGTGTTACCATTTATAAGTTCAAGCTACAACTTCAGTTACATGAGAGAAGTAGTTATCCACAACCATAATTATAAGTTTACTGTTATAAAAATGGAATTTAATTAATAGGCCACTCCATAAATTATGTAAATGATGTGAAGGCGATAATAAGTATAGCGTTTTTCAGGATCTAATAAAGAAGAGTGCTCTAATGGCCACTATCATTGGTATGAATGATTAATCAGTTTCCTGTGGATGAGCTGCGCTATTTAGGACAAATAATAAAGCACTGTGGCTGTGATTAGATTTTCAGTCTATATTTTATTTGGATTCTCTTCAAAGTGCTGACACGTGAAAGACTTGAAGTGCTAAACCAATCCATACGAGCATCTGTTCCCTCATAGCTTTAGGTTAAGGGCAGCTGCTGAAGTATTCCGCTTGAAAATGAATAAATTGACTTCTACTAAATAAGTACTGAATACAAAAAATGATCATGTAGGCCTCTTGTGACTTGATAATATAGCAGGCCTATTACAGTAACCTACCTATGGGTACCCTAATGAGGCCAAAGAGTACAGACACAGGAATAGTAAATAAAACCATGTGTCTGAGGTACCTTGGTGGGGTAGGAGGGTAGGAAGTTGAGCTGCAGAGACAGGAGGAAAAGGGCACGCGCAAAGTGCTGTCCCGTGCAGGCTGCAGTGAAGCCAAGCTCCCACTCAGCCGCGTGTCTCCGCGCACATCGCCTCACGCTCCTCACTGTGGCAATAACCGAGCTGCTTTGGCGCCTCTTCTGGAGCATCTCACTTCTCCCCGGCTTTTCAGTCACGTCAAGTCCGCCGGACGGCAACTGTAACCGGTACGAGCGTAACTACAGCAGTCGGAGGCTGAGCACCATGGAGAGCGCAAGCAACGGCTCAGACGCGGATTACTGGAGCCAGTTCCCCGTGGCTTACAAGAACGGCAGTCTCTGTCGAAACTTCACCGACACCAACAACACTTCAGGTTTCGCGGACTTGAAATGCGGCGCGGACCGGAGGGGACATCTGAGTGACTTAGACGATGACACGAACCCGGTCATCATCGCGATTGTCATCACGGCACTCTACTCCATAGTGTGCGTAGTGGGGCTGGTTGGAAACGTGCTGGTTATGTACATTATTGTGAGGTAAGTCGAGTGTTATGATCATTATTCTATTGTTTCTGCTAACTGCTAACTCATAATGTGTAATACAGAGTGCTTATCGCCTGTTGCTGTTCCGCTATACCAGGGTACACAGCCATGTGTTTCTATGGCCAGTTCGAGAGGGTTTGTGACATCTCAGCGGCAGTCCGTGCGTAAAATGCCTCTAACCTCGCGCGTAAAGGCACCAGAGAGACAGGGGAAAGGGACTATTAGCCCTCGGCCCATGAGGACATTTAATGCACGTGCATCAGCTGAAATCATGATCTGTAGGCAGTATGAGAACTCCTCTGGGTCTGGTTAAACAAAACTCAAGAGATCAAAATGATAGGCCAATTCTAATAGATTGCCCTCAGAATCCGTTTTAAAGGTCTACACGTGTTTTATCATGTTTTATCATCAGATATAGGCTTATGCTTATAGAATGCTATAGAGGACCAGAAATTACCATCCAAGAAGCAAGTCCAATGTAGAGTACTATGTGAACTCTCACCTGATCCATACAGAAAGAGGTGACTGTTACCATATTGAAACTCAGAGGTATAAAACATAAGAAGGAATACATTTGTATTTTTGCCAGAGATGGATAAAAACTAGGCCTATGTTATGTAATCAGTAAACCCCCAAATCTGTTATGGTCAATTACTTTTTAATAAAACTGTTACTATAACAGATTGTTTTTGTATTACTCCTTACTTATTCCCACTTGTCACTTCCACTTCTACTACGACTCCTGTTTTTTGATGTAAACCTCACATCCTTATTCACATGCTCTTGTATCTTTGTATACCTTGGGCATTTATCTTTTAGGTTTAAATGTTAGATGTTTATTCTCCCCGTTGGTAAATTTGACCTCTGCATTTAACCCATCCTTTGATGCAGCTGGCACCTTCCTGTCAGGAGCAGTGGACACTGCAGGGACCCATCATCAGATGTTTAGCTAGGCTTGGTCAGGATGAGGTGGGGGATTTAACTGGCTTTATTTGTTCATTTTAAACAATAAAAAAAAAAAAAAATGTTTTTAACAAAGTTGCATTAATACACTGTCACACATTATGGAAAATGAAGAGCATTTAGTGACTGTCATAATGGCAGGTGCAGCTGGTTCCTGACGTCAGGTGAGGCCTCTGACCCCTGTCAGGTCAGCTTTAATTACTGTGAGGGAGGTGGGTGGAAAACTCATACGGGGGCCAAATGTAAAAGCACATTTTGTACTTGCATGTTGTCGCTCACAAAATTCAGACGTCACATGTGAGGTTAAGTTATTGTTAACCTCACATGTGACGTCTGAATGGCCTCATTCCTATTGTTAAGCTGTTTGAGGTTTACAATGAACAAAATGTAAAATGCATTATGTATTTTTATACATAATGCACATACATCATTTTTTATTTTAATTATTAATTAAAGCCAGTTGCCAGTGATTAGAATTAGGGCCCATATTACGCCATTTTCTGATATAAGTTATAATGATGTGAGATGTGTGATCTGTCTGCTTATTGTTTCATGTGTCTTATGTGGGCTGGGCCCCAACCAAATGATACATGACACTAAATAAGTCAAATAAAATAAAACTATATTATTGTTTCCTCAACAAATACATACCTGGAGTTGTGTTTTGTTTCATTCACACATGTTTAACACAAATTCTGCACGTTTAGGCCGAGTTCTTCTCTCAAGCGGAAAACAGTTTGCTCCACCTTGTGATGCCATACGGTAATACAAGAAGTCCTCCACCGCGTTTTTAAGATCCATACACCTTCACTAGAATTATTTGGATTATTTCATCCCTGGAATTGCCTATCACTACTGAACTAAAAGTAAAAGGTAGTTTTTAACTTGAAAACTACCACTTCATGACATCACAAGGTGGAACAGAGCATTTAGAGCTTTTGGAGATGTAGACAGACTAATAATAAAGAATTACAGGCATACGATTTTGTATTGATGGTTTGGTGCCAGCACCACAGTGGTAATGGGGTGGATCCAGGTAATAAAGAGTCGCAGATTGGCAGATAAGTAAGTGGAGGAACAAGTAAAGAGGAGACAGGTGAGTGATGAGCTGACCACTGGAGACAAATTAATAGACTATTAATGCGGCTGTTTACAAGTGAAGCACTGCAGAATACAGATGAAACCAATCTTAAAACTCTGCAAGTGTCTCCAATGTCCAATATCACTTTGTTGCTCCCATGATGCACCTCTCTTCAGACCACCAAGCAGTCCTCACTGGGCCACTCTACTGGAAAGCTTCTCTGAATAGTTTCTGATTTAGTTTTTTTAAAAGATGCTTTTGTTTTGTGCATCATTGTAACAGGATGTTTTCAGCTGTGACGAAGAGCTCCCCTGGCTCTTGTGTGGCTGCAGAAATGGAGTGGAAACAGACGGATGAGTCAAACTGTATTAGTATTTTAGATGTACTTTTAATGAGGGAATGTTTAGTGGACTATATATTTGGTTACACGCACATGTGGCTTTTACACACACAAGATAAAAACTAATGCTGCTTATGTTTGGATCACTTTGGGTATACTCTTGCCTGGTTTACACCTGACCATATCACAAGTGAGATATGGTCTGGAAGCCACCTTCGAAATATCTGGTACCGGAGGTGTGATTTACGATCGCCAGCGGCCGTTTATTGGGCGCTACGAATGTCTATCATTTGGTGTATACGTAGCCCATAGCCAATCATGTCAGTTGTCAGTTCAAACTACAAGCTTCCGTTTGTCACATAGTACGTGTCACCGTCTTGCCACCCCTTCCCGCTCTCTGATTGGCTCCCAGAATTGGGAGAGCTCGCTTGCCATAGTCGCCAGGCTGTCTTTCAGATCGGAACGAACGAAAGCAGCCTGGGATTTTCCAGGTTAGGCATACTCAGTTGTAGAACATGTTTGTTAAACATGATTTTCAAGTGCAATAGAAACTCAAAAATGTGCATGCACAATATTCCCAGAATCTTTCTTGTCCCTAATCAGTGATGTAGACTGCACTTAGTGCTTGATTAAGATCTTATTGATCAGTCTGTTAGTCTAGGTATAAGTAAATGGTCTGTGTGCTAAAAGTTTACAATGTGTCTAATTCTCTTAGATGAGATATGAACTTGCTTCACCGGCACATTTTTGAGGTGTCAAAACTCCTATCAATTAGCACCATATATATGTAGAACAAGAAAAACAAGCAGCTCAGCAGCATGACCCTATACCCCTGTTGAGTTTCAAATAAGTCTCTTGGTAATTTCAAGATGGTTTATTCCTGTTCTCTCTTTAATTTCCTGCTGTACTCTGTCTCATCTGCTAATTAAAAAAACAGCAAAACAAAAAACTGTAATAAGTATTCCTGTCTCTCTTATTATGGTAATATGGTCCAGTCAGCACTAGTCCAGCCAGAACTAGAGATAGACTTCTTAGCGTATCAGCCTTAAATCTTCATCACAGGCCCATATTTTGTTTTGGTCAATCTGCTGTCTAAAAAATATACACAAAGCTTCATATTAAAACTTAAATATGAAGAGACAGCTGCACAAAATAGGACTACACAACTCTCTTAAATATGTGTGGTAAAAAGGGCCATGGGTGAGTTTGTAGTAAATTATTATTTAATGATAATTTGAGGAAAATTATCAAAATCAGCAGTACTCTGGATTCTAAACAACAAAACCCATCTCAGTCTCTAGTCAGAACCAGAACAATTACTATGCACTGTGGTATGGAGTTGTGTCAACATAGGTGCAGAGATGATAAATAGGCTAGGACATTATGTGTGCATTAGCCTGCTCATCATAAGTGTTCTGCAGCCAAAGGACAGGCCAACCTTCTGCAATGGCCTCTCTAATGAAATTACAAGTGTTGACAGTGACAGGCTAGCAGCTTGTTTGTATAGGAGCGCATACGGCATCATACTTAAGTTTATCCATTTCCATAAAGGTAGCTCTTGTAATGGCACTTGTACGGAAATTGTAAGACAATTGAAGTCATTAAAATGCATGGTCTCTCTCTGTTTCTTTTGTTGTCTGTCTCTCAGTCCTATTTTTCTTGGTGGATTGAAAGTGAGCACCCTTTTAGCTAATGACACAGTGGATATTTACTTGTAAATGGGAATCGAGGCTGAAATTGCACTTTACAATCTTGGCCGCAGATGTAATTTGCTAGACTAAATGTAATGGCATGAGAAAGGTTTCCTCCTCAAAGTCAGTTGCACTATAAAATGTTCACTTTCACCGCCCTTAAGTTACTGTCTCTTCTAATCATCCAACTTCTTGTAGAACAGCAAAAACACTAGTACTGCATGGGAAAAAGTGTTATGTTTTGAATGAACACAGACCCTTGGATTTACGAGCTATGCCCCCAGCGCAGAGCTTCTTGTTACCATGGAAACACTGGGAGGCGTTCGAAGCATGATGTCTGCAAAATGACTTCTCATCCCTCTCTCTGCACAACCTCCTCTCCAAGTCGTCTTCTCCAACCCCTCCTCCCAATCATTGGCTTCTCCCAGGCATTCAGTGTGAACAGCAGCTCGAATATTGATTAGGAAAAGGTTGAACGCATACGACCTCCAGACCCCCTGACCCTCTAATATTTTAACAAAGTAGCTCCCCTTGAGCCTTGTGCATGACCTGTATGCAATATTAGGGTTTGTAAAAGAAAATCTGATCTTTTTATGAGCATCGTTCTTGAACATTTTGACGAGGTTGGACTTGAGTGACTGCTGAGATTTGTGCTGAGTTTTGTGCGTGTGGAGAGAGAGGTGGGGGGTGGGAGGGTTTTGTTTTTTTTTTAGTTCTTTGTTCTGTTAAAGGTACACCATGAAACTTTTTGGTCGATGGTCCGCCACTTTCTTGTTTCTATGGATATGCAATTGCTCTGCCTGAATGTTCCACAGTATGACGTTAAATAGCTTTACCTATTTATTCAATTACAGGTGGTTTTATAGAACAAAAATACCTAGAAAAACAGGCATTGTGACTGTGAGTGGGGTTGCCTCTCCACAGATCTGACCTGTAATTTGATCTGGTTTGGTTTACATGATGATAAAAAGGTTTAATACCATACTGTGAAACATTCCAGACAAAGCAATAACATCTCCATGGAGAAAGGGTTTTAATAGACCCTTCATTAGAAAAGTTACACAGTCCACCTTTAAATCTTAAAATTAATTTTAAAAAAGACAAAAAGAAAGAAAGAAAGAAACTCAATATCATCAATACATCAATATGTACTAACAAAGTCAACATGCACACTACGATATGAGTCTGGTTCTACGTTGACCTCCCACACTTGTTTTCATGGTGTCCCATTGCCCCCTACCCTGCAGTCCTTTCATCCATGTAAACATTAGTTAGTAACCTAGTAACAAATACAAACAAAACAATATTAAGGACACAGATATGCAATTAAAGGGGTGAAAATCAAACCACCAACATTCTTTTCATTCACTAATTAATTTCCAAGACCCCCATGTGGTAAAATGATTTAATTCTAAACAGCAGTGAGTTAATACCACCCAGATACCCAATGAACATAAATTGGCTAATTGTTTTAATTAAGCAGTTTAACCAAATGTAGCCATCCCATTCAAATGCACTGATATTTACGTGCACAGCAGGAGTTGAGTTGTGTGGGTTGAAAGTGAATAGCTTTATTAAAATAAATGACTAAGTGGATGTGTTGTGTAACTGAGTATGAGTAGAGTTTATCATTTGGTTGTTAATACTCTATTGCTCTGAAAAATGCATGCTTTCTAACAGTAGCCTTGATAGTAAACATAAAATAGGCTAAAAATGGCAGAACAAATGCTTGTCAAATTAAAAAATGCCAACTGATTCATGAAACATTTAACTGGTTTGAAATTGAAAGACCTTTATCACCAGGAACATGCCTTCAGCTCAAGAGAAAAGGGTGAACTTTGCAGTGCCCATCATTTATTATTTGCAAATTCCCACTGGATTTAGTTGGACCAATCAGACCACACTAGTGCTAAGAGCTGTTATGCTTTCTCAAAGTAATTTTATACTTTTAATATAAAGACCCACAGAAGACTTATTTAACCCTTGTTTTCTTTTTTTTTTTTTTTTCCTTTTTCAGGCTTTATTATAATTTAAGCATGAAATGGGGGTGAAGAATGGGAGAGACATTCAGAAAATTGCCAGAAAGCAGGTTCTTTATAATAACTTGTTACTGGGAACCCTCTGAGTCCAGACCTAATATTTGTGAACTATTGTAACAATTTTCAGTTATCTAATAATGATTTTGAAACATATCATGTAGCCTAGTCAACAAAACAGTTATCTTTAAATCAATTAAAACTTTTGCTTCAATGTTTTGCTCAATTCCTTTAAATTGTCACCTATGTGGTGCCAGCCTTCTGTCAACACTGTGTGCTGTTTTATCCTTTGTGCTGCTTGGCTAGACTCCAAAGCTGTGTGACATTAGGCAGATGCAGTCTAAAAATGAGACCTGCATCTGTGGAGTTTTACTCAGCTTTAGAACACATGATATGACATATTCACTCACTCATTCACTCACTCACTCATTCATTCACCGACTCACTCATTCATTCACCCACTCACTCATTCACTCACTCACTCATTTACTCATTCACTCACTCATTCATTCACTCACTCATTCATTCACCCACTCACTCATTCACTCACTCATTCACTCACTCACTCACTCATTTACTCATTCACTCACTCATTCATTCACTCACTCACTCATTCTCTCACTCACTCAATCACTCACTCACTTACTCATTCTCTAACTCACTCAATCACTCACTCACTCACTCACTCATTCTCTCACTCACTCATTCACTCACTCATTCACTCACTCACTCACTCATTTACTCATTCACTCACTCATTCACTCACTCATTCACTCACTCACTCACTCATTCACTCACTCATTCACTCATTCATTCACTCACTCGCTCATTCACTCACTCATTCACTCACTCATTTACTCATTCACTCACTCCTTCACTCACTCATTCACTCACTTACTCACTCACTCACTCACTCATTCATTCACTCACTCATTCACTCACTCGCTCATTCACTCACTCACTCACTCGCTCATTCACTCACTCACTCGCTCATTCACTCACTCACTCACTCATTCACTCACTCCTTCACTCACTCATTCATTCACTCACTCACTCATTCTCTCACTCACTCACTCATTCACTCACTCACTCACTCATTCTCTCACTCATTCACTCACTCATTCACTCACTTACTCACTCACTCATTCATTCACTCACTCATTCACTCATTCACTCACTTAGTCACTCATTCATTCACTCACTCACTCACTCATTCACTCACTTAGTCACTCATTCTCTCACTCATTCACTCATTCACTCACTTACTCACTCATTCATTCACTCACTCACTCATTCACTCACTCACTCATTCACTCACTCACTCACTCATTCACTCCCTCACTCTCATTCACTCACTCACTCAGTCATTCACTGACTCACTCATTCACTGACTCACTCATTCACTCACTCATTCATTCACTCACTCATTCACTCACTCACTCATTCACTCACTCACTCACTCACTCATTCACTCCCTCACTCTCATTCACTCACTCACTCAGTCATTCACTGACTCACTCATTCACTGACTCACTCATTCACTCACTCATTCATTCACTCACTCATTCATTCACTCACTCATTCACTCACTCACTCATTCACTCACTCATTCATTCACTCATTCACTCACTCACAGTGTGACTCACAGCTCAAGTGTCTGGAGACAGCCTTGAACACTTTCAAACTCTGTTTTGAAGACTCTGAAAATAGGCTGTTCTGAATGTGTTCAGTTCATTCTGAAGTCAAAGCTCAATGTCTCTGACTGTCTTCTCCCCAATACCACACTTAGCCCAGCTCTGACACAGGCGGACTTTAAAATGGTCCATATCCACATAGTAAGTTTCTTCTTTTTGTGACCACTAAAATCCAGAAGACAAGAGGACAAGAGGATGTGAGGATCTGCAGCCAGAGAGTGCATCAGTTCACAGAAAGATGTCTGTGTAATCCCTCAGTCGTCCGGTATGATCCAGAGCAAAAGAAAAATTCAATTCTGTGAACTGGTCAATGTAAAACTTTTGTCCATTTGGCACAATTGAATTTTTCTTTTGCTATAGCTGTCAGAAACCTCAAACAGTCCACATCTGGTTCATTCTTTTACTTAGAGGGATTTTTTTGTGGTGTGACAAGAGCTCTGTTTGTCATTCACTTTTCAATACTACCTCATGTGGAAACAATGTTAAAGAAACATTTAGAACACTATGTATCATGTTCACTGATGTTTTCAGACACTACATCAGTGTCCACTTGTAGCATATAAAACTCAACTCTTTTCCAGCTCTATTAGCCCATAGTGATCATCCTTAACAACACGCTGCTAAACTCATGTGTGAACAGCTGTCCACTCTCATGCCTCATTGCGTTCTCCGTCCTCGCCATGTTACCAATGCCACGTCTTCAGATTTAACACTGCAATGACTTTGTTTGTTTTGGAGTAGACTGACTATTCACCTTTCTTGATCAGAATTTATTTAGGGCTCACCTCCGGCTTGCACAATAATAAAACTATCATGCGTGGATGCAGTTTAATTGGATGAAGATGAAGACGAAGGCAGTGTGAATTTCAATCGGAGAGAAGAGTGTTAACAACCCGGTTTAAAGTGGTTTTAACTGAGGGAAAAATGCGTAGTGACCAACAGGATGATTTCGCAAAACTGTTATGAATACTCGGGGAAATAGGCAGACTCTGGTTCAATTATTAAGACGACAGTCAAAGCACAAAACAGTGTATCAAGAAAGAAAGGAAGAAGCATATATTTGAAAACTATTGTCTTAAAGATTATACTATATATATATATATATATATATATATATATATATATATATATATATATATATATATATATATATATATATATATATATATATATATATATATATATATATATATATATATATACACTTATACACCTTCCACGGTGGTTGGGCTCTCACTCTCATCCAGCTCGGGTCCTCTACCAGAGGCCTGGGAGCTTGAGAGTTCTGCGCAGTATCTTTAATGTTCCTAGTACTGCACTTTTCTGGACTGAGATGTCTGATGTATTTCCTGGGATCTACTGTAACCCCTCCTCCAGTTTGGGGGTTACAGCCCCGAGTGCTCCTATCACCACGGGCACCACTGATGCCTTCAGGCCTTCCAGGCCTTCTCCAGCTCTTCCTTGAGCCCCTGGTATTTCTCTAGTTTCTCCTGTTCCTTTTTCCTGATGTTACCATCGCTTGGTATTGCAATGTCCACCACCACGGCTTTATTCTGTTGTTTATCCACCACCACTATGTCTGGTTGGTTCACCATCACCCTTCTGTCAGTCTGTATTTGGAAGCCCCACAGGATCTTGGCTCGGTCATTCTCCACAACCTTCGGAGGTGTTTCCCACCTTGACCTTGGGGTCTCCAGCCCGTACTCTGCACAGATGTTTGTACACTATGCCCGCCACTTGGTTGTGTCGCTCCATGTATGCTTTCACTGCCAGCATCTTACACCCTGCAGTTATGTGCTGGACTGTCTCAGGAGCCTCTTTGCACAGCCTACACCTTGGGTCTTGTCTGGTGTGGTAGATCTGGGCCTCTATTGCTCGGGTGCTCAAGGTCTGCTCCTGTGCAACCAGGATGAGGGCCTCTGTGCTGTCCTTCAGACCAGCCCTCTCCAGCCATTGGTAGGATTTCTTGATATCAGCCACTTCAGTTATGTTTTGGCGGTACGCCCCATGTAGGGGCTTGTCCTGCCATGATGGTCCCTCCAGCACCTCTTCCTCTGCACTCCACTGTCTGAGGCATTCCTTGAGCACATCATCTATCGGGGCCTTGTCCTTGATGTACTTATGGATTTTGGATGTTTCATCCTGGACAGTGGTTCCCACACTCACTAGTCCTCGGCCTCCTTCGTTCCGGCCCGTGTACAGTCTCAGGGTGCTGGATTTGGGATGGAACCCTCCATGCATGGTCAGGAGCTTTTGTGTCTTAACGTCTGTGGTCTGTATCTCCTCCTTTGGCCAACTTATGATTCCTGCTGGGTATCTGATCACTGGCAGGGCATAGCTGTTTATTGCCTGGGCCTTGTTCTTGCCATTGAGCTGACTTCTTAGGACTTGCCTTACTCATTGCAGGTATTTGGCCGTAGCCACTTTCCTTGTTGCTTCTTCAAGGTTGCCATTTGCTTGTGGGATATCAAGGTACTTGTAACTGTCCTCAATGTCTGTTATTGTTCCCTCTGGGAGTGAGACCTCCTCTGTGTGGACTACCTTCCCTCTCTTTGTCACCATCCTACTACATTTCTCAAGCCCGAATGACATTCCAGTGTCTGTGCTGTAGATCCTGGTGGTGTGGATCAGCGAGTCAATGTCTTGCTTGCTTGCTCTTAGTGTACAGCTTGATGTCATCCATGTAGAGGAGGTGACTGATGGTGGCCCCGTTTCTGAGTCAGTATCCGTAGCCAGTGCTTTCGATGATTTGGCTGAGGGGGTTCAGACCTATGCGGAACAGCAGTGGGGGCAGTGCGTCTCCTTGGTATATGCCACATTTGATGGACAGTTGTGCAAGTGGCTTGCCATTGGCTTCAAGGGTGGTTTTCCACAACCACATTGAGTTTGCAATGAATGCCCTTAGAGTCCGATTGATATTGTACAGCTTCAAGCACTCAGTGATCCATGTGTGTGGCATTGAGTCATAGGCTTTCTTGTAATCAATCCAGGTAGTGCACAGGTTGGTCTAACGGGTTCTGCAGTCACGGGCGACTGTTCGGTCATCCAGGAGTTGGTGTTTGGCTCCCCTGGAGTTTTTGCTGATGCCCTTCTGTGCTGCGCTCATGTATTGATCCATGTGCCCACTTGTCTTAGCCGCCATGATGCCTGACATGAGCTTCCATGTTGTGGAGAGACAGGTTATTGGCCGATAGTTGGATGGGACTGTACCCTTCGAGGGATCCTTCAGGACATCTGGCTGTACCTTTTGGGTACTTGCCTTTTCATTTCTGGCCCTCTGACAATTGGCTCACTTCTCTCCGCACCTCCTTGATTTAAGAAGAAGAAGAAGAAGTGAACTTCATTGATCTCACACTGGAGAAACTCCTCTCTGCACTTCAACCCATCCTATATATATATATACATATATTAGGAGCAGTGGGCAGCACACACACTAGGGCACCCGGGGACCATTTTAGCCTCTAACCGTCTTTTCCATGGTGGGTATTGTCTCTCATGGCTCCCATGGTTGCTTTTATAGCCCAGCACCTCTAGGATCACTGCTGCTGAAGTGTATATCAGCTCATTGGTTTCAGTGATGGTTGTGATAGGGATCGTGCACAGTGCTGCATTCACGTCTTCTAGGAGACTTTCAGATGGTACTTCACTTAGCCTCTGTACCTGGCGTCGGGGTTGCCTTGTGTTCATTCGGACCATGATCTTATCTTTCAGGTCAGACGCTGCCTCGCTCAACGTGATACTTATTGGGGCTTCATACCCAATCTCTGGTTGGGGAGTTGGTGTTAACTCCCCTCTGACCTGGTGTCCTGGCTCTCCTTTGCCGTAGCATTGTACCTCGTCAATCTCTAGTTGTGATAGCAGTTGCCGTTTGTGGATGTTGGAACACTGAGCTACTAGTTGTTTGGCCATTAGCTTGGACTGTGGGTATCGTAGTAACCATTCCTCCCACATCCTCTCATCATTGTATGAGGTGGGCTGTACCGTGAAGGGTCTTGCCCAAGGACCCACACTGGCTTGCTCATTTTCCCCTCATTGCCATATATATATATATACAGGGGGTCCTCGGGTTACGACGGTCTCGGGTTACGACGTTTCGTGGTTACGAACGCGCCCCCATTAAAAAAAATATGTATATATTACGCGTCATTCCGTCTTACACGGTTTAGCGTGGTAAGATATGTAAACAAACGCACGCGGCGCGCGGCGCACGGCGCAAGAATACGCTCTGTTGTGGTTGTAGGGAGAAGAAGACAGCCTCGTGTGTGTGCCCAATGTGGGCGGAAGTACCTGATGTGGGCTCTGATCTGCTCCTATGAAAGCGGCAGTGATAACCAAGCAGCGTAGTGGTCTAATTATTGAGATGGAAAGGTTATTGGTGCTTTGGTTGGAAGATCAAAGGCAAAATCCGGTTTACGACGAAATTCGGGTTACGACGCGTCTTAAGAACGGATCAACGTCGTAACTCGAGGACTCCCTGTATATATATATATATATATATATATATATATATATATATATATATATATATATATATATATATATATATATATATATATATTCTGCTTTTCCATTTCTGCAATGGAAGCAGATCTGCTGCCCAGAACACAATGCACCAGCCCCCATGGATCCTCCAAGATCCTTTACATACAGTAGATTGTATACATAAATAGACATACTTAACCCACTAGCTGCCGTGTTCCAAATTGAAAATCGTGCTATGCTTATTTATCACACCAGATATTTAAATACCATAATTTCATATCTTGACCACTGAGAGACCACTGCAAAATTATCAGTTTTTCTGATTTTACTACTTATAGGTATGTGTTTTGGCAAAAGGAACATTTTTGTTTGAGTCTATAAACTACTGACAACATTTCCCCCAAATTCCAAATAAAATATTATCGTTTAGAGCCTTTATTTGCAGAAAATGACAAATGGTCAAAATAACAAAAAAGATACATGTTTTCAGACCTCAAACAATGCAAAGAAACAAGATCAAATTAATTTTAAAACAACATAATACTAATGTTTACACCCTTATTTTTAATCACAGCTTTCATGTGTCTTGGCATGCTCCCCACAAGTCTTTCACATTGTTCTTGGGTGACTTTATTCCACTCCTGGTGCAAGAACTGAAGTAGCTCAGCTTTGTGTTTGTGTTGGAATTCAACAGACACTGGAATGGAATGGCTGTAATACATGTAGAGATGCTGATTTCAGAAAAAAATGCAGTGGTCTCTTATTTTTTTCTAGAGCTGTACTGCGAAAAACACTGTCATTATTTCTTTAAAACACATAAAACTGCCCATAGAGTTATTAGTGGGTCACAGGATGATGCAAAATGACCACTGTCATAGTGATGAATAAAATAAATTGTAAAATAATTTTATGAATGAGAAAAAATCCCTATGGGCCCTCCATGTGAAATTATGACATGTAATTGTAAAATGTTGTAAACAGTATTGTGTAATAGCAGACCTGAGCGGAGATAATTTTTCTTTGGTGTTTTTTGTTCCTTCTGCCTTTTTAAATTACTCATGGTGTTTTCTTCATGTGAGCTCAAATCATTGGTGATAGGCGCTTTTAAAGTCAAACCTGGAAATCCTGTCTATAAACCAATGTTCTGACCCTTTCAGGCCTTGGTGGCGGTACGGTTCCTACGACAGAAGATCCTCAGAGCATCACAAATATGTTCCTTAGCAACAAGCGCTGAAAATTCTCCTCTTCCCATTATGTGAACCAGCGCAGAGTAAATTGGTCTCCGCTCCAATTTTCCATATTTCTCTCCCTGTACAGCATTAAAGCCCTGCAGTGAAGATAGAATAGGAGATCACAGGGGGCATTGCAAAGATTTAAGCAGCTGAACACTTAAATGTATAGATTCTTACTTACTGAAGGCCTAAACACTCAAATAATGATTATCAACATGAGGCTAATGCCATAAAATCAGACCAATTTAAATCCTAACTATTTATATGCACAGGAACATTTCCAGTTGTCTTGTTGAAAAGGGGGAAGAGAATACTGATGTTGTACTCCCAGATGGGGGCAAAAGGTACTTTTCTCTATTGATTCGATGAAATTATCCAAACATTTACAACACTTGACATCGGGCTCAAAGAGACATTTGATTTAAAGGGCCTATGTTATGTTATTTTTTAAAACTCTATATTATACAGTCATGATCAAAAACATACCTGGAGTTGTGTTTTGTTTCATTCACACACATTTTACCCACAAATCCTGCATATTTAGACTGAGTTCTTCTCTTAAACGGAAAACACTGTTCCACCTTGTGATGTCATGTGATAATACAGGAAGTGCTCCACTGTGTATTAAAACTCCATACACCTTCATTATAATCATTTGGACAATTTCAGCCCTGGAATTGCCGATCTCTACTGAACTAAAGGTAAATGGTAGCTGTTAACTTGAAAACTACTGCTTCATGACATTACTAGATGGAACAAAGCATTTTGAGCTTTAAGAGATAAGACTAATTATGCAGGGTTACTCAAACAAGTGTGAATGAAACAAAACACAGGTCTGTTTTTGAGGAGCTAACAACATTATAACAAGGCTTAAAACTCACAAGAGTTGATTTAGCATCATATAAAACCTTTAACAGTAAGAATTTTAGCCGCCTCGTCTGTATTCAATAATAACAAATGTAGAATGATTACATCTTGATACACATTGTTTTATTGTAAAAACCTGATCCAACTTCAAAATACTGTATATGCCTGATAGACTTTTGTATTGCTGTAGACCAGAAAGGGAAATGCAGTCAGATTGAATATTTACTTCAGTCAAACATCATATGGCTGAGTCAAATCAATAGTTTCCAGACCAGTGGGTAGCTTTTGCACTTTGTATTTGAGACCTGAAACACTAATCCAGTAACCAACGGCAACAGAGAAAGAGCCGTTGGTCATTTGATCTGCGCCTTAGTTGACCAACATTTTTATTACTTGACTAATCATTTTGGTTTAGATTGTACAGATTTAAACTCAATGTGTAAGTCTAATTTGTCTTCATATAAATACATTGTTCCCTGGTATTTTTTCTGCGTAAGTTGTTTTTGCATGAACTCCTATGCAGATGTAGTCTTGTTAGTGCAGTTTAGGTCAGATACATAAAGACAGGACAGTAGACCTGAGGGAAGGCATGTAAGGCCATCAATTAATAGGCAGGACATCTTTAGTTGACCAAAAATTTCTTTAGCCTTAAACAAGCAGTTTAGCTTGTTTGTACAGTATGGCTATGTCCTATAATATCTTGCTCCTATAATGGCAGATTACTTAACAATTTCACTTAAGATCTCTCTAATTGTAGGCTCCATTTACTGACCACTTGTAATGTCTGTCATGATGAATTTTGGAGCATGATATATCGCTACAGATAAATATTGAGGTAAACGATAATACTGAAACTATTTTATGCTACTGATCAGAGGTGGGACAAAGTCATTGCTGGGCAAGTCCCAAGTAAGTCTAAGTCTTTTGCACTCAAGTCCGAGTGAAGTCCCGAGTCAAGAGTATCCAAGTGCCGAGTCAAGTCCGAAGTCAAAGCTCACAAGTCTCAAGTCGAGTCCAAAGTCCTAGCATTTTAGTTTCCAGGCTGTCAGGAGGCTGAACTCACACCCGAACTCCCACCTTACCCATCTCCCACCCCCCACCCCCCATATTGGCATAACCTGTATTCCATAAAAGACATATCACTCTAGACACTTTAAAAAACTGCTGCTAAGGACGACTGTTGCACTGCTGCACATTTACATTTACTACTGGATTTTACTCCTGTTGCACTGCTGTTTACTACTGTTATTGCACATTTACTACTGGAATTTTTAGTACTGTTGTTTACTCCTGTTGCACTAGAATTACTACTGTTGCACACTTATTTTTATTTATCTTAACTCCAATGCACATTCTACTGCACATGACCAATTCACTGCTGTATCTTCCATTGCACATTTTGATGCACACTGCACACTTTGGAAATCTGTATATAGTATAGGTTATTTGTTATTTATTATGTTGCACTGTTTTAAGATTTTAGACCGTAGACTTTAGTTTTAACTTAGATCTCTGTCTTAGATAGTTTTTGTTGTGTTGTCTTCATATTGTATTTTGTACACTGTCTTTTTGCACTACCTGGCCAGAGAGAAACGAAATTTCGATTCACTGTATGTTGAACACATATGGCAGAATTGACAATAAAGCTGACTTTGAACTTTGAACTTGAGTCATTTCGAGTCCCCTTTACCTTCGGCATCATTTTGCAAAATGGCGCGTGGATGCTTGTTTCCGCATCATTTGTTGTGCAATTTGCCTTGGATGCGGTTGAATGAAAGCAACGTAGATCTACTGTGATTGGATGTTGTGCAAGCCACGCGCACATGCTCTTTGCATACATTTTCACAGATTCACAAGTACAACGAGTGCGGTCCTTATCAACATACTTTTAGAGTTTTTTTTTTCATTGGACGTAGCAAGTCATCACAAGTCAAAAGGCCTAAGTCCAAGTGAAGTCACGAGTTGTTGATATTGAAGTCCAAGTCGAGTTGCAAGTGTTTGTACATTTTGTCGAGTCGAGTCTAAAGTTATCAAATTCGTGACTCGAGTCTGACTCGAGTCGAAGTCACATAACTCGAGTCCACACCTCTGCTACTGATACAATTAAAATAATGCAGGATAATCCCAGTAAACCATTTTTAAATAGACAGCATCATTAAAATGTCTGAACAGCAACAAAGTGGTTAGTGCAGCAGAGTGGTTAGTGCTCTTGCTTCACAGCAAGAAGGTTCCGGGTTCGATCCCCGGGTCGCCCAGACCTTTCCGTGTGTGTTCTGTGTGGAGTTTGCATGCATGGTCTGGGTTCGATCCCCGGGTCGCCCGAGCCTTTCTGTGTGGAGTTTGCATGTTCTCCCCGTGTCTGGGTGGGTTTCCTCCGGGCACTCCGGTTTCCCCCACCAACCCAAAACATGCACCATAGGTACTCCAGCTTAGGTCCTGACCAAGCCGAAGCAAGAAGATCATGGAGATGGTCCCCGGGCGCCCTTATGTGTGCTGCCCACTGCTCCTAATATATGTATATATATAGGATGGGTTAAAATGCAGAGAAGAATTTCTCCAGTGTGAGATCAATAAAGTTCACTTCTTCACTTCTTCTTCTTCTTCTTCTTCATCTAGGGCAGAGATCTCTGGCCTAATTAGAACGGCAGGTGTTGATGTCCCCACTCAGTCCTCAGGATCAATTTTGAGCAGGCAACCTTGAGGCAGGCAAATGCAATTCTTGATGACAGTGTTCACGTACTGAATGGTGAATACGTCTGGAAGGAGATTCAGGGTTCCTCTGTGCAAGCACAATCGTTACAAGCACTCCTTCTCCCCATATCTATGAAGCTACTTAACAACCAGAGAAGACAGGTGATTGCCTGGAGTGATATGGACCCATGTAGTTAGCGTTTGGGGAGGTGTTTTTGGCTTGGTGACTGATTTTATATTTATTTATGAATGTGTATATGTATTTTTTATAAAATGATGGTGTGTGGTTTGAGTGAAGGGTAATGATGGTGGGGATGGGGAATGATGTGAATGTTACTGGGAATGGCTGGAGCGGTTGATGGTTTGGGGGAGGGTCGGGGGCGGAGGTGGGATCATCCAATATGTCTGTGTCTTTGCTAACATTGCTATCTTTTTATCTGATGTTGTGTATGAATATTGTATGGTTTGTTTGTTTTTTTCTGTACTGCAACCTTCCCTGACCTCTAAGACAAATTTCTCCCTGGTAGAGACTAATAAAGAAGCTTAACCTAGCCTAACCTAGAACTGATAATTAGCTAAAGAACTCTATTCAACTCTAAAATGTATTACAACAAAAATAATCTCCTCACTCACACAAAGAAAATGTACCCAAGATAAATATTGTGTATTGTTCCATCTATCATAAATTGAACGATAAATCGATATACTAATGGTGACAGGTTTATTTGTAATCAGGCCTCAGAAACAGAAATTTTGGGGTCCAGGGCAAAAAGACTCACATTATACTCTCAATACTGCAGTAATTAATGGGCAGAGGTTCCAGTTCTGGGCCCCTAAAACCTCTGCAGCCCCATGTCGACTCCCCTGCTTGTAATATTAATTGCAAAAAGAATTCACCTCACTACACGTGATCCATGTGAAAACCTCATAACTACATCAAAGTTCATCTAGATATCGTGCAGTATGAAACCGACCAAAATTTCCTTTGTAGATGTAAAAACAGACAGGTGTTTTAATCCTTTGAGCTAATATTCTGTGCTTGTATAATATATAGTACAATGTAAGAAGATACAAAACATGCTGCTGTTAATTACCACCCGGTGAGAAGAGAATGTCTCATTAGTTTAGTGATGCCTTCAGGGGCACTCAGGTTAATTGCAAACCTCAGTATTTCACCTTACCACCTCAACATCCTGTTCTGACAATGGCTCCAAACCCCATGAGAGGTTTTCCATCATCAAGAATTATAGTCCCTGAACACAGTAACAATGTCATTGGCAGTCATTGATTTGGGATAACACAGTAATTAATAAAAGAGAACCTATGTAACCTTGATGTAGGCTCGTACTTTGTATTTATGCATTTAATTACTTTACAGTTAATAAAAAAGAGTTGATCGAAGGTATGTGTTCAGTGGCTGTTTCAGTGTCAGAGTCATTTGCGTAGGAATACCATTACCATAGATTCCCTCAAATGGATGTGGACATGTTTATTTCTCTAATGGGATTTTATTTTATTTTCTGTTGTATAATGCATTTATTTCACAGTCATTATCCAAAAAGTTGCATGATGAATTCCTGAGTTTTAAATTGGGGGCTACTTCAGCAGAAAGGTTTTGCATTATATTCTGTCTTCTGTCTTGAGAGGGTTGTATCATCTTGTTTTAAATTATGAATACATAATTCAACAGCATAGTTTCTTGTTTGCGTCACTATTTTAGCCACTGTCTAAAGACCAGTTTATACATAGTCAATGAGCGCTGTAGGCCATCACAGAGCTGATAATGAGCCCAGGCCAATGTAGAAGAAGAAGAAGAAGCTATGCCTTTATTAGTCCCACAGTGGGGAAATTCCATTTCTGCATTTAACCCATCCTGTTATTAGGAGCAGTGAGCAGCATATTACTGCACCCGGGGACCATCTCCATGATCTTCTTGCTTCTGTTTGGTCAGGACCTAAGCTGGAGGATTTACCTATGGTGCATGTTTTGGGTTGGTGGGGGAAACCGGAGTACCCGGAGGAAACCCACCCAGACACGGGGAGAACATGCAAACTCCACACAGAAAGGCTCGGGCGACCCGGGGATCGAACCCAGACCATGCATGCAAACTCCACACAGAACACACACAGAAAGGTCTGGGCGACCCGGGGATCAAACCCGGAACCTTCTTGCTGTGAAGCATGAGCGCTAACCACTCAGCCACCGTGCCGAAGGGAAGGGAGTTTAAAAAAATATGCATTCATTATTATAACAGTACAATTTTCTATGTTGTGTCTTGTTAGACCCATTCCAGTAACGAGTGCCTCAGGCAGGGTACATAATCTTTCACTCCCATGTCCAATGCTGAGCACATACCTCTGAATTATGGAATGTAGCATCACAATTCAAAGAAATGTGTGCACTAACTTCTCAAAGAGGATCGTAAATCCCCCCTGAGAAGTTTACACTTTTTCCCCCATTTCTGTGATTGACTTTACAGCCTCGCCCAAACCTCCTCTTCATTCTATTGTCGCTGTGCTTGCCTGGTGCAGCAGAAGAGGCCTGTTGGTTATGTTTAAATCATATTTGCTCTGGAGCTTATCATGTTATCAATCCACATAGTCACTTTACATCTATGAGATTACGTCGCCTCTGATACAATTCAGGAGAGTCCAGGCTGCAGTGGCAGAACAAAAATTGAAATAACACAACACAGGAATCCCAAGATAAATGCAAGATGCAAGATAAATTTACTGACATACTATGGATACTATGGAAAATATCAGGAGGCAAGGAGGCAGCTGTTCACTATAAAGTTTGATGTTGTGCTTTAAAAGGCACAGTTCATGCTCAAATTATATGATGACTGTCAGTGTTTGCAGCCTTAAAACCTTCTATCAGATCAAGGATATTTATTCCCTGTCCAAGGCTCAGCCTCATTGGCAAACTCTGAATAAACACTGAATAAAACAGAAAATATGCTTTTCCATAAAAATGACTTGTCAGACTTGTTTATCTGTGTTTTTTTGAAGATGCATCAAAGTGGGCAAGCTTTAATGTAACATATGAATGAATCCTGTCAATAACAAAAGAGCAGGACCCAACACTATAGTGCTATGCAGTGTGGTCCTCAGTGCATAATTCTTATCTACTGTATTTTATGCTTAAAGCATTTATTTATTTATATTCAAATCAACATTCACAGTGAACAAACATCTTTGCCCTCATAAATTCTCATTTGTGCTTTGTTCATAACATTAGCTGTGTAGTACAGAGGCAACTGGTAACAATGGATCTGCAGATGCAACCATTTTTTATTTTCTAGTCTATTTACCACCATTTCCATACAAGGGGCCTTCTTTCAATTTAAGCTGTATAAGTTTGTTTATGGTTGACTTAACAAACAGTACCGTGCTCTCATCTGGGGAGCACAGAGTGAAATGTGCAGAGCACACAGAGCTGGAGACATCAATGTGACAGTCTCTCAGTCGTCCAGGTTATTCCCTTCAGAATAAGGCAGCAGACGATGTGTTTGTGAGGAGGGATGTACAGAACCCACACAGGGCCATTGTTATTGAGAGTGGACAAAAGTCCATCCATTTTCCTCTGCTTAGCCAGAGCCAGGCCACAGGAGCAGTAAAGATGAAGTCAAGGATGAGTCTTAAAATAAATGAGCTTTTCATTACAGTTTGTGAATGCTGCCCTACAAAGCAGAACACTGTAACATCTTGTTTGGTCAAAAATTAGTTAATGTTATTTTGGGGTATTTTATTGTGAGCCAATTTGATTGTTTTAACAAGAAAATAACGGGCTATGACAACCACGACCTTGAAACTTTGAAGTAATTTTTCTCAGTTTCACACTCTGGTGGGTTAAGGTCTTTTGCCTTTGTAGGGCAGTATGGATTTCTTTGCTAAATTGCAGGGAATATGTGCACTGACATTAGGCTAAATATATATATTTTTATTTTATTGTCTATATTTAAAACTATTATTAATTACTTCATAAAGTGTCAGAACCATCTAGAGCAGGGGTATGCAAACTTTTTTCATCAAGGGCCACATATCTAAACACAGACGAAGCAGAGGGCTAATCAAGGGCCATAGACTGGTGCTCAGTAGAGTCAATAATTGAAATATCTGCATGTTTAACTCATTAGAATGAGCTATCAGTCCTTTATTCATGCTAAGATCATCAAAACCACACAATAAGTATTGAATATTGTCTTATCAAGGTAGCTTTTCAAAAAACATGCAGTCAAAAATTCTGCTCAAGGTCATTTGGGCCAATTCACCTGGAAGCCTGAGGGCCAAGATAAATTTGGCTGAGGGCCACATTTGGCCCACAGGCCATAGTTTGGACATGCCTGATCTAGAGTAATCCCCTAAACAATACTGAGATAAAATTATTTTGTGCATTGCTTGAACCTCAATCAAGACATTTAGAGACACATTTTAACACGTTACTGTGATAATGCAAAAAAGCAAATCAAGATATAAATTTGGTCAATATTATGAACCCATACTAGTCATTTACCACATTTTTAAAGGGAAATTATGAAACTTTTCTGTTGGAGGGTCCAGCAAATGTTTTTTTGGAAATTTTATTCCTTTGTCTGGAATGTTTCCCTGTATGGTATTAAACCTTTCTATATTCATGGAGACCAAACCAGACCAAGTTACAGGTCAGCTCTGTGGGGAGGCAACCCCGCTCACAGTCAAAATACCTGTTTTTCTAGTTATTTTTGAGCTATAAAACCACCTGTAATCAAATAAATACAAAGTAGAGCTGTTTAAAGTCATACTGTAGAACAGTTCAGGCAGAAAAGTGACATCTCCATAGAGACAAGCAGGTGACAGACCCCCAACCAAAAAGTTACATAGTGCATCTTTAACCAGTATAAAAGAGAAATCAAAATTCACATGATACGGTGCACTGAGGCAGTGCGTAAAAGCTCCAAACCCTTGCACCTGAACAGTTTCATTTGATTATGGGATTTTACCTTTTCTTTTGTGGGAACTGGTGTGACCCCATTAGAGGCAAATTCAACCGAAAACTGGCAGATTGCTGTAAAATGGGAGTCACCTGCCACTGTGACAAGAATAAAAAACAGATTAATTGGATGGCCCAATTTTTTGCCAAAAGCACACAAACCATCTGCCAGAGATGAGCTGAAATTAAGTATTTGGAAATTAACAGGGCTTGATATAAAGTGTCTTATTTTTTTTATCCATTTTGTGAGCAGAAATTTTGCCAAAATGAAGCTGGATCTAGTAAAATCTGGAGCTCAGGTTAATGTGGTGGTTATGAAGAAAATAAAAGTCACAGTCTGAGGACCTGTTTGAGGATGGGCTGAGAGAATGGAGAGAGATGATAAAATGGGCAGTAGTGCCGAATCTGCAGAGGTGGAATGTGAATCTTGGCCTTGTTAAGAGAGAAAAAAAATATTAAGTTTCTATTTCCAGACACAGATCGGTCGAACTTCATTCTAAATTCAGTCCTCAAGCTCAACAGAGTTTGCTTTCTCTTAATAATCTTCAGCAAAAAAGTATCTATTTAAATCCAGCTTTTGGCCATTCTGGTGTTTAAAATAAAAGTTGTCCAGTATTTAAGTACATAATTCATTCTTTTCAAGATGTAGAAAAATGTGACATATAAACAGTGTTGGGAAGTACCTGAATTCCTGAAGTATCTGTTGACTGGACCATGTATCAGAATATGTTACACAGTATATTTTAATTCAGATATTCAGTATTCTGTAACTAAATACATTTTCAAAGTATTCTACCAGTCTGCATATAAACATCTACACCTCTGCTCTTGTGCACCTGCAGCTGGAGTCAAAATTCCATATTTCTTGCTTCTAGCTTCAGAGCAAGTTAGTTGTATTTTATTTATTTTTATTTTAACTGCTACCAAACATTCATAAAGAGGTGCACAATGGAGTGATTAATGTTAAGATTTTTTAAGGTGAGTTTAAATCTCAATCAAGCTGATAGTAATTTATGGGTGCAGACACTGGGTTAACCAAATCTGGCAAATTTCATTTATGACTTGGAGAACTCAAACTGAATACTTGATACAGATTTTGATGCCACAATGATAATAAGTAAGCATTCTTTTAGATACAGTACAATTTTCATCACAAAATAACACTACAGTGGTACCTCACCTTACGAAATTAATTCGTTCCAGAAGTGGTTTCGTAACGTGAATTTTTCGTAAGTTGAGTAGCTATTTCAATGGAAAAAGCCTGATTCGTTCCAAGGCCCCGATCCAAGTTTTTTTTATAGTGTAACTTTTTTTTATAGTGTAACATTGTGTTCTGCGTCCTGATTGGCTAAGAGACTGTAGACCCAGGACTAAACGTGGACGATACCAGGTCTAGACCAGGTCTAAACAAGGTCTAAACCTGGACTGGACCAGGACTAAACCTGGACTAAACCAGGACTGGACCAGGTCTAAACCTGGACTAAACCAGGATTAAAGCGCTGCGTGCGGGTCTATTTCCTGGTTTCGTGCTAGCTCTGCTATTAGCAGCAGCACCGGTGTACCTCACGAGTCACAGCTGAAGCGAGCAGCGACTGCGTGCGTGGGGGAGGGCGGAGAAGTGTGCCCGCGGACACGTGTGATGCATGACCCGGCGCGGGGCTGCGAGCACGAGACCCGTGCTCAAACCGTGCCTCCTCTAGACCAGGTCTAAACCAGGATTAAACCACCGCGTGCGGGTCTATTTCCTGGTTTCATGCTAGCTCTGCCGGTGTACCTCACGAGTCACGGCTGAGGCGAGCAGCGAGAAGGGGATGTGCCTCCCCTCGGGACCGCACGCAGTCCGAGCGCATGAACGAACGCATGCAAGAGCCGCGGTGGTTTAATCCTGGTTTAGACTTGGTTTAGACCTGGTTTAGAGGAGGCACGGTTTGAGCACAGGTCTCATGCTCGCAGCCCTGCGCCGGGTCATGCTGCGCTATCACACACGTGTCTGCATGCATACTTCTCCGCCCTCTCCCTTCACCCCACGCTTCACTATTAATACATTTTGTTGAAAATCTATGAAAGTTTGAGTGTTTAAACAAGAGACAAATGTGAGAAAAGTTTAAATCCAGTCTGAGAAAAGCGTATAATGTGTGTGGCTGAGCGCGCATTATTTGAATTTTTGAGATTTCGCGTTTCGTAACTTGAATTTTCTTTCGTATTTATAGACCAAAATTTAACGTGAAGGCGTTTCGTAACTTGGATTTTTCGTTTGTAGGGTCTTTCGTAAGGTGAGGTACCATTGTAGTTTCCTGTAACACAGTAGTTCCATGTGGTCTTATAGTTAGTCTTATAGTTTGATATACTGATCAAAAATGAACTCTCGTTTCCTGTCGTATTTATGTATTTTTATTTTTGGAGAATTTTTTGAAACTTCCGTTGGACATTGACATTATTGATGCCTCTCATATCTTACTGCTCGCTAATTGGGGCCAAGCAGCGAAGCTGCGAGGCACCCATAGTGTTTCTACTGATTCCTATTATTATTATTATTATATATTCCTCTGCCTCTGGGAGTCTACCGTCTGGTAAAAAGTTGTGAAATTTTGCATGCACATTCCAGCCAGTCTCCTCATTACCCACAGCAATTTATAGGCCCCCACCCCCAACCCTCTAGCGCCATGAGCAGGTCAACAGGTCAATTCTATGCACCCGATACTGACCTTTCACGCGCGTTGCTAGGCTACGTGAATTTATGAATTGATCCGGATCAAAGATCAAAGATCTTTGATCTAGCCAAAGTGAGCTCATATCTCAGGAACCCTTCATAGGATTATTTTCAAACTTTTCACAGATGTTCGCGTCCTTTCCAGGATTCCCCACAAAAAATTACAGGACCCCAGCTCAAACCCTCTAGCGCCACCAACAGGTCAAAATTTGAGAGACATTTCTGCTTGTAACTTTTGAACCGGAAGTCCGATTTTCAAAAACGCACATCATCAAATTAGGCTGGGTCACTGCTTGGTCCCACATTGCTGCTTGCAGCTATATTTGTTACTTAAAGTTGGATTGTGTAACTTGTCTGGTAGATAGTAGCCATAAATATGGAAACTTACAAGACTTTTTTTATATATATTTTTGAGCACTCCTGTAGTTAAAGGTTGTATAGAGGATTTTCCAAGGAAGGAGAAATCCAGTGACTGTTTGTCCTTTTTCAAATGTTGCACATGTGTGAAACCACCCCCTCCCCCACAGCTTCCTAAGTAGAAATGCCTCCTCCCGCCTCGTCCTTATGCTTACGCTGTTTGTTTACGCTGTTTGTCGGTGCACATTCAGAATCGCTCTTGCTGCTGTAACTATACTGTACGTTTTAAAATAAGCAGAAGTTTCCTGTCCAGAAGTAATTTAGCGACCAACGCGTCAGTCTTTAGACCCTCTGCTTCAGTGCACACCATCGCTGGAAGGAATCTCCGAGGATCACCTTAGTTTGGCTTCGCTCCTTTTCCCCCTTCTCTTCTTCTTTCAGCGACATCAAAAATGGACTTTCTTGTGCGGCTAACTGGTACAGTTGGAAAAAGCCACTGAGAACTGCTGCGTTGGTTGAGTAAACAGCGTACCTAAACCACATAATCCCAGTGTGCCGGCAATTATGCTTGAAACATAAGGAGTTTGACTGACAAAATTTTTCTGGCACCACCACACCCGCAGTTGATGGACTTTCATTCTTTTTTTTCCCTTTTTAAAAAAAAAATCATAATTACAAGGCTGTTGCATCTCTATAATGCTATCACTGGCCATCTGAAACAAACAAACACAAAAATTCTCCACACAACCTTTAAATAAATGCAAGACAGATTTGATGAATATCATACTCTGGGCAATTTAGATCATTAACATTAACATCTCCATGGAGACAGATTGACAGATTACGGACCTCCTCCATAAAACTTGCACAGTTAAGCTTTAATTAAAAACAAACCATGACATAAGACACTGACCTAACCTTTTCTCTTTCTTTCTACAGTCCTTTGAATTAACAGTGAGTAAACAAACAGCTCTTCATGGTACCTTGGGCTTAGATAGTACAGGTGTGCACTGTGCAGGGGCGTTTCAGCAGATAATACAGCCCCCTCTCAGTGAAGTCAGTGCACAGCTGAGTTCAAATGAGTGCACCCAAAGGCCCATAGCTCCAGCCATCTGCAGCTCGAAATAGGAAACACCAGTCTATCATACAGACACTCAAACAGCTGTGATGCATAAATTTACCCATTACAGGTCTTATATTACACAAATTTGGCTCTTGTGAGCTTCAAGCCATGTTATAAAGTTATTACCTCATCAAAAACATACCTGGAGTTGTGTTTTGTTACATTCACACATGTTTGAGTAATCTGTTATTATTAGTCAGTCTACATTTCCAAAATGCTCTGTTCCATCTTGTGATATCATGAAGGGGTTGTTTTCAATTTAAGAGCTACCTTTTACCTTTTGCTCAGTCAAGATAAACAATTCCAGAGTTGAAATTATCCAAATGATTCTAGTGAAGGTGTATGGAGTTTAAAAACACAGTGGAGCACTTCCTGTAATACCATATGACGTCACATCATTATTCAGTTTGAATAAGAACTATGCAGGGTGTGAGTGCAGCGAACCGACTCACTAGCCTCGGCCTCGGTGTTTCTTGAAGTTTCTTTCCGACGCGTCCCGTAGCGTAAAATAAAGAGTCTTGAATCAAAAGTTTGTCTTTTCTATCTTTACTAAAGTGAAGGTCATACAGAGTTGATAAAAATAAGGTGAATAAAGAAAGAAGGAAACAGAAAGAGGAATTTCTGAGGCTTGTGGTTTTCCTATGCGCGTTGTGTGAGGCTCTGTATGTGTTGTGATGTCCTTCTTGGCGTCCTTGCGTGTCGTATAGTGGTGAGTTCCTGCCTGTCGCTGGGAGACCGGGCTTTCTTGTACTTCTTGGCTCCCGACAGGACTCACCCTATGTTTCGTTGTTGACGGTGCTACTTGACGTCCGATGTTACATTCTTACGTGACTATTACGCGACGGTCAAAAGACTGTGTAGCTTCTGTGGTCCAGGACGTCCTAATACCCCGTCATCTCCCGGCTCGGAGTATCTGTGGTCTTGGGGTATCCTCCTGGCCACCAGATCGCGGCTTCTATCTTTACGTAGCGTAGTCGTTCCTTCTTGTGTGTGTATATGTGTGTGTCTTGGTGTGGTGTCTTCTGTCTTTCTGTGTCTTGAGTCTTCTGTGTCTTGAGTCTTCTGTGTTGTGAGCCGTGTGTTCCCTACGTCTGAATATATACCAAGTAGCATCAAAGAATCAGGACAATCAGGACGCGTTTTCTAACATCAAAGCGGACGTCCAATGAGAAAGCAGATACTTGGAAAACTCATAAGATGGCCGCCACACACATAGAACTCATAAAATGGCGGCCACGCATAAAAGACACATAAATTGGCTCTTACACAGGGTTTGTGTGTTAAACATGTGTGAATGAAACACATTTCCTCTTCCTTCTCCTCACATGCCCTCATCCTCCTCTTCCTCCTCTCATGCCCTTGTCCTCCTCTTCTACTCCTCCTGCTCTCATGCCCTCCTCCTCTCCTCCTCCTCCTCCTGCTCTCATGCCCTCCTCTCCTCCTCCTCTCCTCCTCTTCCTGCTCTCATGTCCTCCTCTCTGCCTCCGCTTCTCCTCCTCCTACTCTCATGTCCTCTTCCTCTCCTCCTCCTCTGCTCCTCCTGCTCTCATGCCCTCCTCCTCTCCTCCTCCTCCTCCTGCTCTCATGCCCTGCTCCTCTCCTCCTCCTCCTCCTGCTCTCATGCCCTCCTCCTCTCCCCTCCTCTTCTCCTCCTCCTGCTCTCACGCCTTCCTCCTCTCCTCCTCGTCTTCTCCTCCTCCTGCTCTCATGCCCTCCTCTCCTCCTCCTCTCTTCCTCCTCCAGCTCTCATGCCATCCTTCTCTCCTCCTCCTCTCCTCCTCTTCCTGCTCTCATGTCCTCCTCTCTGCCTCCTCTTCTCCTTCTCCTGCTCTCATGCCCTCCTCCTCTCCTCCTCCTCTCCTCCTCCTCTCTTCCTCTTCCTGCTCTCATGTCCTCCTCCTTCTCCTGCTCTCATGCCCTCCTCCTCTCCTCCTTCTCCTGCTCTCATGCCCTCCTCTCCTCCTCCTCTCCTCCTCCTCCTCCTGCTCTCATGCCCTCCTCCTCTCCTCCTCCTCTCCTCCTCCTCTCCTCCTCCTCTTCTCCTCCTCCTGCTCTCATGTCCTCCTCTCTTCCTCCTCTCTTCATCCTCTTGCTCTCATGCCCTCCTTCTCTCCTCCTCCTCTCCTCCTCTCCTCCTCTTCCTGCTCTCATGTCCTCCTCCTCCTCTCCTCCTCCTGCTCTCATGCCCTCCTCCTCCTGCTCTCATGCCCTCCTCCTCTCCTCCTCCTGCTCTCATGTCCTCCTCTCCTCCTCCCCTCCTCTTCCTGCTCTCATGTCCTCCTCTCTGCCTCCTCTTCTCCTCCTCCTACGCTCATGTCCTCCTCCTCTCCTCCTCCTCTCCTCCTTCTGCTCTCATGCCCTCCTTCTCTCCTCCTCCTGCTCTCATGTCCTCCTCTCTGCCTCCTCTTCTCCTCCTCCTGCTTTCATGTCCTCCTCTCCTCCTCCTCCTGGTCCTCCTCTCCCCTTCTTCTTTCCCTCCTCCTCCTTCATTACATTGTGCATACATGGACTGTGTAGAGACCAAAGATGTACACGTCTCCTCCTGTCACAGCCCAACCTTCACCATTTTATCTTGTTCTCACAGCTGGTCATGCGTCACACACACGCACACAAACACACACACACACACACACACGCACACACATAACACAGCAGTGTGGTTTAACTCACCCCTAACACCGGAGCCTCGAGTTGTACCTGACATTTGTTGAAATTTGGTAATAAATGATTTTCATCCAAACAGATACACTGAGGGAGCTGAGATGGAAGCCAGCTGTGATGCTGTCAGCATTTAAAATGTACGACTTTGCTCTTCAACCATGGGTCCAGATGACATAGCGTCTGCTAAATGTCAATACACCCATACAAATCTTATTGAAAAGAGAGACTAAGTAATTTACTGAAGAATATTCTCGACAGTTTTCTACTATTGCTACTTTAAACATTATTTTAATTATTAAAAAGGTGCATTTCTTAAAGGTGCATTGTAACTTTTATGGAGGAGGGCCCCTCACCTGTGCGTTTCCATGAAGATGTTGTAGCTTTGCCTTTGATGTTCACAAATATAGCATAAAAATCATCTTTCTCCATGGAGACAGGCAGGTGACACCACTAGGCCAAGTTACAGGTCAAATCTGTGAAGAGATATGACATGGTATGTATATGTTTGATGAATGTTTTTGCATTATATACATTTTTCAGTTTTTATCGCTTGTACACTTTTTGTAGTACAGCATGTAATCCATGACCAACTTACTTTCATTGCAGTTTTCTGATGGTATACAATAATACTGCCATCTGACTTTATCCCTCAGCCTCCCTCAGCCCCCCTTTGCCCCCCTCAGCCTCCCTCAGCCCCCCTCAGCCCCCCTCGGCCCCCCCAGTGAGCAGCACACACATAAACATGTAGTTATCGTCAAATTGGCCGAGATCAATGCACAAACATTGGTGAATGGCCTCACACTGGGGGGATTTTCAAGCTTGTGTCTGAGATGCTTGTTGAGTGAGTCCATGTTGTTAAAACAGCCATCTCATCACGTGGCACCTCTCAAACGTGATGTTTTCAGCCTCTGAGGAAATTAGTCTATAGGGCCATACTGGTTCAGTCCCTTAATTTGTGTTTTTTTATTGTACAAAAGGAAATAGGCCTGTTATGATAACAAATTTTGAAGCATGATATATTGCTACTGAGATATACTGTGAAAATATACAATAATATTGAACGTACTTGTATGCCACTGATACAATAACAATAATATAAGATAATCCCAGGGAATCCCAGGGAAGGAGGACAAACTCAATCGCAAAATGGGTTCCTTCCTTCGTTCGCTCGATCGATCGCTCGTTCACTCACTCACAATCTCGCTATCTCTCCCTCTCTCTCTCCCTCAATCTCTCTCACACTCTTAAAATGCGATTAATTACATGAATTAATTACAAATCCTGTAATTAATTAGATTTTTTTTTTAATTGCCTGACAGCACTAATTACGGTTATACAAAATTACAGTGTAGCGTCTAAAGTAAAACAAGTAGTGATTGCCTATTTTTATAGTACTTTATATTTGTGCTAATTAATAGTATTGGTTGCATTATTAATAGTATGACCCTTGGCAGCAGTGTTAAAGGGTCTCTTTTGTTTTGCCAGTTGAACTCTTGCAAGATGTTCAATTAGCAAATGTCTTGTTTTGTAAATACGTAAAGCATATTAAAAAGCCAGCCTCAAGGTTATTCAGAATTTACTTAGCAAAAAACATTAGAGATCTTACTATAACTGTTATTACAAGCTTGACCTTATTATGCGTTTGGGTACATTAAAAAAGACCAGTGTTTTAACTCTGCAGTCTGATGCAAAGTAAGTCATTTACATAGGCCTATATGAATAATGCAATATGGCTGATGAAAATAGTTATTTTCTGGGGACATTATATTTCAACTACATGACTGAGGACAACAAAAAAGTGTAATTCCTCAAAGTGGACAATATTGCTAATGGCGGAAAATAACATGAATTATACATGGTTTTAAAGAAGGACCATTTTGAAGCATTTTGAAGTCCATTACTGCACATCCACTGTTTGCTTAGATGATCAAGTGATGAGAGGAAATAGAAAACAGCAGTTCTCTTCTTGATATGGTCTTTATAACCTTGCAGAAGCTTTATTTTGGATGATCGTTCTTCCAGTATTTTTATCTGTTCACTAGGCAAGGCATGGAGCTGCTTTTGTGCTTAGATTAAAAGTAAACTGGCTTTCGATTTCTGCCTCTGTGTTATCTGTAATGAGAAAGTGTCTGAAGGAAATCTCAGACACAGTGAGCATAGAAACGCTTTCATTTCAGTCAGTTATAGAAACAAAACAAGGTATAAATCCTACAAGGCAATAAGGTGATTTTGGGCTTACAAGAAAGATGCTAAAAAAAGATTTAGATAGAAATAAATGCATTCAGCCTACATTTTGTTCATAATGTTTACGTTTATGACATTTTTATGTCATATAACTTATTTTTCAAATGCGTTAAATTCGATGCAAGATATTGTGAATCAAAATCATGTCCCATTCCATTTTTGCTGTACTCTGATTACCCAAAAATATCAAACTAATAGATCTTTGTCATAATATGAAATTGCTAAATCAAGCCACAGTTTTGTTTGTTTGTTTGTTTGTTTTGTTTTTGCATTAGAGGAGAACAGCTTTGTGGTGTTCTCAGTAAACATGTAAAGTAAAACCACAGGTTAGTAGGGTTGTCAAAAGTATAGAATATCAGACACTAATTAATACTAAAACTAGTATCGAAACTTTACTCATTTGAGCAAGTACCGATTCTACAAAAGTCACATTCATGGAACAGAAATAAACCTTTCCTGAATAGCTTTAGAATGATTTTATGTATTTTATTGTATCAGAACAAGACCACATAGACTGGTATACGCCTATAGACCACTATGGAACAGACCTGGACGACCGAGGGATTACATAACACCACATGGTAATATAAAAGAAAGCACTATGATTTAATAAGAGAGAAAGAAAACTTGCCTTCAATAAGTTGTATTGATAGAACAAGATAGAACACACTGAGCAGGTACATAAAAGTTCTTTATTACAAAACGGGACTTATGCGTTTTGACCAAAAAGGTCTAATAAAATACTTTTATGTACCTGCTCAGTGTGGCTCCGATCCTACTATCTTGTATAGCGGCATGGTAGCTGAGTGGCTAGCGCTCTTGCTTCACAGCAAGAAGGTTCCGGGTTCGATCCCCGGGTCGCCCAGGCCTTTCTGTGTGTGTTCTGTGTGGAGTTTGCATGCATGGAGTTTGCATGCATCCCCGGGTCGCCTGGGCCTTTCTGTGTGGAGTTTGCATGTTCTCCCCGTGTCTGGGTGGGTTTCCTCCGGGCACTCCGGTTTCCCCCATCAACCCAAAACATGCACCATAGGTAAAATCCTCCAGCTTAGGTCCTGACCAAGCCAAAGCAACAAGATCATGGAGATGGTCCCCGGGCACAGTAATGTGTGCTGCCCACTGCTGGGTTAAAATGCAGAGAAGAATTTCTCCAGTGTGAGATCAATAAAGTCACTTCTTCTTCTTCTTCTATCAGTACAACTTTTTCAAGGCATGTTTTGGCTTTCTCTTAGCACATGTTCACATCCTCATAGAGCATCTGATGTTTTTACAATCTACCCAGTGAAGAACTCACATGCTTACTTGCTTTCTGATCAGTATTGAGTATTGATTCCTTAGTATGAAAATCGAGTTAGTAAATTAGTATTGTGACACTACTACTATTACTGGTATTTCTTATACCAGTAATAGTACTGGTATAAGAAAAAGCACACAATGAAGTGTGGTGTCATCATTCTTATCAGTTCAATTCAATTCATCTTTATTACGGACTCATGTTCCATTTTTTTTAAAAACAGACAAGGACATCGACAATACAAAACAATAAACATTTATGTTTTTAAAAGACAGCCATACTAATGTCTCCACATATTGGACTGACATTGTATTGCACTGAGTCTCAAATTTGTGAGTGCCATTATTATTTCATTGTCTGATTTGTTCAGTTTGCAGATAAAACTGTACATTAAAGTTCTTAGTACAGCTTGCAGAGTGTTCACTCATGCAGTGACAAACATGTCAGTCGCACTCGTCCATCGTGGCCTCTTCAAAAACACCCACAGAGCGTCATTGTAGACCACGTGCAGTCTTTGCAAACTGGCTAAACCAAAGGTGGGCTGTGTACAGTGGTGTACAATACGAATTAAACAATAACAACGATTTAAACAATAACTTGTTTGTACAAGAGCAAAACTTACGCATAAGAGTATTTGCCTGGGCATAGAGCATCCTACATTGCCTATACATATCATCATCATCTGCCATGTCCGCAGTGATGACATGCCCAAGATATTTAATTTTTGTTATAACAGTCAGCACAACATTCGACAGGCAAAAGTCAGGACTCATCTTCTCTGGTCCTACAGATTATGACCAGACTCTTGGTTGCATTATACTTTATATCATGGTCCACACCGTAAGATGAACAGATGTTGAGTAGCTGCTGGAGACCAGCAGTGCTTAGACTAAAAACGACCAGGTCATCTGCATACATTAAATGATTAACAACAAGATTTCCAGCCACACAACGAGTTTTACATGTTTTAAAGGTCCCATGGCATGAAATTTTCACTTTCTGAGGTTTGTGAACGTTAATGTGAGCTCCCCTACCCTGTTTAGGGCCCCCATCCATGGCTAAAAGTTGCAAAATGTGTAAACTGAGCATTTGCGGTCCTTTTCTGCGTTTGAAAAAAAGACAGCTCAAACGGGCGATTCTGAACAAGGAAACATCACATTGAAGAAAAAATGCAAATGCAGTTTCACCTCCCGTCTGGATATCTACGCACCATCACGGCCAGAGTTTGGACCGCAAACGAGCTACGCAATGCGAAATGTGTTTTTTTATTTGCCTGGAGGCACGTGAGAATGTTTCCATGGTTGGATGTCCTTTATCCGAGCCTCTGGACCTCTGAAACAGCAGTGGATTAATTTTATTTTCTGTGAAAAAGTGGGGCCAGCACACAGCGCACCGCTAAAGAGGAAAGAGTGGAGAGTTTGCCCCCCCCCCACCCGCTGCTCTGGCCTATCTCTGTCCTTCTCATTTGCATTCAAGCAAGAACGCCCAGAATGAGGTGTTCAGAGACATATTTTTTGACCCTACCTGTGTTCATGGGTCTTTCTCATGCACTGAGTCTTGATTTTGAAGAAGGATTCATTTACAGTATTAGGGAACCATTAAGGCACCATATAAAAGCATCAAGAAGTACCATGTCATGGGATCTTTAAACTTTGTTGACAGATCATCCAGATCATAATAAAATGTTATCATAATAAATGCATAAATATTGGTATTATACAGAAGCCTAGTTCAAAGATTAACATTATTAACTTCAGCTTGAAGAAATAAACAGTGCTACTATAACACAGAGGAACATGGTAGAGGAACTATCGCTAACCACAAAGTCAATAAAGAGCTGCTGGAAATTACCCAGCACTTGACAGCAAGGTACAGATTTGAACAGACCTGTCCCCAGCGATCCCAATGTGGTCCCCACACAAATAAAGGCCCCAATAACAAACATGTACTAAGCTGTTAATCAGATTTTAATGAACTAACTGTCATCTCTGGCTGTTAAGCGGATTTCAGGATATTGAGGAGAGTGCTACAGCAAAATACGAGCGAATTACCTGTGTGCACGGAGGTGGCTGGCAGCCCCGGGTTTGTTAAATTGAAGAGAGAGGGGATCAGTCTCTGTCATGTTGGAGCTAAATGGCTTAATTACATAACTCTTTGGGGTGTTTGAGGAGGGGTGCACATAAGGGGGGCTCAGGAAATCATCTTACATTTCTTTTAGCTAATTGATTTTTGTCATTGCGTATTCACAAACTGGCATAGGTAAAACAGGAAAAATTGTTAGGACAATACAATGGTAAACTCTTTACAGGGCAGATTCCTTTTTTTTTTTTGCTTGTGAAAGTGATTGATTGAAGGATGGGTTATCTCTGTGTACCTGTGAAAGCTGGGATGCAGTGGAGGAAGGTGGATCCATTAGGTGTTAGTAGTGTTAGTAGTGTTAGTTTCAGATGACATCACATCTCTTTCTATAGGTCAATAATATGTAATACAGATAAATAATAGTAGACTAATGAACTCATTTGTGTCACTGAAATAAACTAATCTGACTGCACAATACTGCCTGAATCTGGCCCGAGACACAACAGACACGATATGTATAAAAGTTAATGAGGGATATCAGTCTGGACTTGCTAGTTGTATAGCTCCGGTTCATGTGTCATCATTGTAAACTATAGTTTAAAATCAAGGTGGAGGACAATCTGAATTTGATGATTCAATAGTCAGATGATTAGTCAGAAAGTGCAGATGATTTGGCCTGGTTTATGGTTTAAATGAATGTATGTGTTATTTTCCACCTTCAAGGCACTTAAAGTACTTTTACATCAAAAAACCACTCACCCATTCACACACATGTTCATACATCAGTGTACGCAAACAGTCATAAATGTCTTGCCCAAGGGCACAATGACAGTATTTATCTGTGGGAGCTGGAATCAAACCAATGCTCTTTATGTTGAGAGCAAGATTTGCCAACCTTTTGATCAGTGGACAAACACCCTACCAACTGTTGCACTGTGCCTATTGTCGCCCAAACTAATTAACAAATGACAGTGTAACCTAGAATATGTTATCTGCATTACAGCTTCAGAGAGTGAAAGAGGCTGCAAATGATTTCAATATAATAATGATTATCTATATTTATTACAGGGTGTACAAGATATATATTTATCTCCCCCCAATCAGAGTTTCACATACACTTCAACATAACCTTTGACAACAATTACAATTTGTCATTGGAGTAAACAGTGAGAAACAGAGTGTCCTCGATAAAGACTTATTAGAGCTACTTTATTGGCTTTGATTTTCCCTCTAATGACACTCAGTGGAGCTGTTACAAAGCCCTGACCTTGTCTCCGAATGTACTCAGAGAAAACCTTCACACATCAAATGTTAGCAAAGGAAACTATTTGTTGTACTTGATTCTCAATACAGTCCTCGTCAGCAGCTCCATCTGCTAAAAGAGCGTAAACAAATGAATCAAGGGAGTGTGACTTCACCAGTCAGAGGAAGATCATAATGCGAATTTGAAGCTCCATATTAGGATTACAAATTTATTATCAAATAGCATAATCAAAACACCAGGATCATGTAGAGCGGGTTAAGACCAAAATGACCAAGGCTTATAGCAGCAGTTACAGAGAGAGGGGTGACAGTTTATCGGTGTAAAGTCAAATGGAAATCGTTGGAGCCAGAAGTACCTCCATGAACACGACTAGTGGGTTTGCTATGTCCATTTATGTATACAGTCTAGGGTTCAGAGTGGTAGATGTTGTTGTTTTTATAAAAGAAGTTTATTTTTATGGGAAAATATGTGGAAAATCTGAATCAGAACAAGCAGAATTACCATTGTTAAAACAACAAAAATACATAATTAATTAATATATACATAATACATAAACATGCTTTGGCAGTTTGTATGGAGAAAAAATATAACAACAAGTAGTAATAAAGTATCAAATCAAATCAAAACTTTATTTATAAAGCACTTTTCATACAAAAAATGTAACACAAAGTGCTTTACAGTGATTAAAAACAACCCACATTTCCTTCCACCCACCTAACCAGCCCCCCCAGCTGCCTGACACCACACAACCACACACGCATACTAACATGCTACACATGCTAACATGCTAAAATAGGCAAATATATTTTAAACAAGATTTTGTGGGCAAAATATTTATAGAAACAAATATCATAGGTGGTCCAATTTTGAAGCTCTTCCGTCAGAACACTAGCCTATATATTGAATACCCTACCGTTATGTTCCATTAACATGTTTTAAGATTTGGAAGATATATCTGTTATTTAGTCCCACATGTTCTTTCACTGCTATGAGATGCATCTAATCCATCTTTGCTTATATCTAAGAACAGTGTGCAGAGGTAACAAATACTTCCATAAGAGTTTTGAGACTGAACAGCTCTTGTTCTCTTGGAAATGAGCCACTTTGGGCTTCCTGACTCACCCGCTGCTACGGCAACAACAGATAATTTCTCCTGTGGCTCTTCCACACACATTATCCTGTACTGTGGGGAAAAAAAGGAATTCAGTATTAGTCTATTCTCTACCTGACAGTCAATGATACTGTATTGATGCAAGGCTGCTTTCTGTGCGTTAACGCCTTACACACACAAACAATGCCCTTTAACCTTTTAAGATACTAGTATCTTTATAAAATATTTATTATTTTGTTATTTGCATTCCAATCCAATTCAACATTATTTGTATTTGTATTGTTGCATTGACATTGAACAGGTTGCAAACAAGATTTTAGAGGTATATAGTAATACATTGTATAATAATACAATAAGATTTATTTAATTCAAAGTCATTACAAAATTTGTTTTGAAAGTTTATTTTTCTCCAAGAGGCACAGATCGTAACTCTCTGTCTTTAGGCTGGAACATTTCAAAGACAAAAAATATTAAAACATTTATTTCCATCCATCCATGTTCTTCCTCTTATCCGGGGCCGGGTCGCGGGGGCAACATTCTAAGTAGGGCAACAGTCTAAGTAGGGACTCCTAGACTTCCTTCATCCTGGACACTTCCTCCAGCTTCTCCAGGGGTTCACCAAGGTGTTCTCAGGCCAGCCGAGAGATTTAGTTCCTCCCGCGTGTCCCAGGGAAGACCCAGGACACACTGGCCCGGTGGGACATGCCCAGAACAGAGCTAGTCTCCATGTACGGAGATCCGGTCGTTGAGGCCCCTGCCTTCGACTGCCGCCCAAATCTCCTTGTACCTGCCCCCTGTGGATCCTCCTGTGGGCGGTGGGTCCATGGGAGGAATATTTATTGGGGCCAAGCACCGAAGGTGCAAGGCACCCCTAGTGTTTCTACTGATTCCTATTATTATTATTATTATTATTATTATTATTATTATTATTATTATTATTATTATTATTATTATTATTATGAGACAAGCACCGTAGGTGCTAGGCACCTTTCCCGTACTCGCATCCCCCGATGTGTCTTCTGAGGGCTTTGTGAATGTTATTGTGGTGATGAAATATGTACTATTATGTACCTGAAGTGTGTATTATTGTGTACCTTGTAATATTAAAAGATTAAAAAAAAAAAGTGTTTGTACTGCGTTGCCTAGCGATGTTGCCTAGAGACGTTGCCTGGAGATGTTGCCTAGCAACCCTTTGATCTTTCCTTTGATGTGTCTGGTCTCCTGATTCTTATTATTAGGGGACATAGCTTAAAATACAATATCAAAACATTCAAATGTATAAGAAACTCACTGACACTAGAGGCAGCCCAAATCTATTTTAACAGCATGATTATGTCCTGGTTTCACTACTGTATAACCTGCTGGTCCCAGGCCAATAAAACCACACTGAGACCTTTAGAATCACTCCACAATCACTCAGAATTTTAGACAAGAAGCCGCGACAACACCATCATTGCACAATCCTCCAAAAATACAGACTCTTAAACTTCAACAATATTCAGAAATATGCCTCAATTAGTATGACCCATAAAATACTAAATAACTGCACCAGCTCCTCTTAAGAACTTCATCAAGTACACATCCACAGTAACAACACGAACCACACGAGCTTCCACCAACAGCCAATGCAATATACCAAAACTCAAAACAACATTTGCGCAATCTTCCTTTTCCTACAGAGCCATTAAAGACTGGAATGATACACCAACTAATCTCATAAATCTAACGGACTATTCCACCTTTTCCACAGAACTGGAAAAGTGGCTGTGGAATAATCAAAACTGCCAGCACACACCACGTTAACCAGCAGGTTATACAGTAGTGAATCCGTTAATCCGTTAATACAGCATTGAGATCAAATAAAAGAATTATGTTTTTATGTGTTATTGTTATTGTGAATGATATGGTGTGTAAATAGTACATGGATGTGTGTGATTGTGTGTTTTGGGTTAATGTTAGTGGGTGTATATTATGTTTTGCTGTGTTACTGCGTAATGAGATGTGTGTCAAAGTTAAATGTGTGATGCTGTGTGTGTGTGTATGTGTGTGTTTAAGAGAGAAAATCTTTGATTGCTTTTATTGATATAGACCGTTGTTTTTTATCCATGTAACCAGGGACTGCGGATGGAAATTTAGCTTTGTAGCTATACTCAGGTGCAGAACATCTCTGTCTTTGTACATAATGTCTCTGTACATTGTCCTTTCAAATAAAGACTAAACTAAACTAAACTAAACATGCTGAGGCCTACATGAACCTTCGGTGCTTGGCCCCACATTGCTGCTTGCAGCTATATTTATTATTATTATTTTATATTCTTCTCAACATGGGAGTCTATGGCAACCCCTAGAACCATCTGGTAAAAAGCTGTGAAATTTTGCATGCACATTCCAGCCAGTCTCCTCATTACCCACAGCGATTTATAGGCCCCCAGCCCCAACCATCTAGCGCCACCAGCAGGTCAAAGTTGCAGGAATTTTCAGGTACATTTCTGCGTTGCTAGGCAACGCCCTGCTCTTAATTGATTCGGGTAGATCAAAGGCCTTTGATCTAGCCGAATCAATTCGGCTAGATGTGCTTGGCCCCACATCTCGCAGCAATGTGGGCATTGCTGCGATGTTGCCTAGAGACGTTGCCTGGAGATGTTGCCTAGCAACCCTTTGATCTTTCCTTTGATGTGTCTGGTCTCCTGATTCTTATCACCTACGGTGCATGCACATTCCAGCCAGTCTCCTCATTACCCACAGCGATTTATAGGCCCCCAGCCCCAACGTCTAGTGCCACCAGCAGGTCAAAGTTGCAGGAATTTTCAGGAATTGCCTAGCAACGCACCTAGCAACCGATCTGTCTTTGATGTGTCTTTGATCTGTTAAACTTTGTTAGACCCTGTTAAACCCTGTTAGACTCTGTTAGACCCTGTCAGGGTCAGATTCTGTTAGACCCTGTCAGACCCTGTTAGGCCCTGTCAGACTCTGTTAGACCCTGTCAGACTCTGTTAGACCCTGTCAGGGTCAGATTCTGTTAGACCCTGTCAGACCCTGTTAGGCCCTGTCAGACTCTGTTAGACCCTGTCAGACTCTGTTAGACCTTGTCAGACTCTGTTAGACCCTGTCAGACCCTGTCAAACCTTGTTAGACCCTGTTAAACCCTGTTTCTGAGTCTGACAGGGTCTAACTACCCTGTTAGACCATGTCAGACTCTGTTAGATCCTGTCAGACTCTGTTAGACTCTGTCAGACCCTGTTAGACCCTGTCAGACCCTGTTAAACCCTGTCAGACTCTGTCTATCTAAACCCCAGCACCTGCAACAAGGTTATTATAGTTTATGAAAACAGTCAGACTCTGTTAGACCCTGTCAGGGTCAGAATCTGTTAGACCCTGTCAGACCCTGTTAGACCCTGTCAGACTCTGTTAGACCCTGTCAGACTCTGTTAGGTCCTGTCAGACCTTGTTAGACCCTGTTAAACCCTTTTTCTGAGTCTGACAGGGTCTAACTACCCTGTTAGACCCTGTCAGACTCTGTTAGACCCTGTCAGACTGTTAGACCCTGTCAGACCCTGTTAGACCCTGTCAGACCCTGTTAAACCCTCTTAGACCCTGTTAAACCCTGTCAGACTCTGTCTATCTAAACCCCAGCACCTGCAACAAGGTTATTATAGTTTATGAAAACAGTCAGACTCTGTTAGACCCTGTCAGACCCTGTCAGACCCTGTTAGACCCTGTTAGACTCTGTTAGACTCTGTCAGACCCTGTTAGACCCTGTCAGACCTTGTTAGACACTGTCAGACTCTGTTAGACCCTGTCAGACGCTGTTAGACCCTGTCAGACCTTGTTAGACCCTGTCAGACTCTGTTAGACCCTGTCAGATCCTGTCAGACCCTGTTAAACCTTGTTAGACCCTGTTAAACCCTGTTTCTAAGTCTGACAGGGTCTTACTACCCTGTTAGACCCTGTCAGACTCTGTTAGACCCTGTCAGACCCTGCATGCGGCCTACATGCTGAGGCCTACATGCACCTTTGGTGCTTGGCCCCACATTGCTGCTTGCAGCTGTATTTATTATTAGGGGCCAAGCATCGTAGGTCTCGGCGCCAGGTGGTGAGGGGGGTCCTTCGCCAGTCGCGTTTGGACATGTGCTTTGTTTCGTCTACAATATGGAGGTTTATCAGCGGGGCCACGTATACGTGCTTGGGCTGGACCGATCACTCCCTTCTTTCGGTCGGCCTCGACTTCTTAGGTGGGAAAAGGAACGGAGGGGGCTGGGTGTTCAATAGCTCTCTCCTGGACGATCCCAGCTGTGACTGTACGGCTGTGACTGTCCGGTATGTGGTGAGGCGCCTGAAGGCCTCCTCCATCTGGCCGCCCGGTGTCCTGTCGTGCAGCGGTTCTGGACCCAACTACTGGACCTTCTCGCTTGGAGGCTGGCATTGAGACTCCCACCACCGGCGGCCCATGGACTCGATGACCCCGGGCTCTGGTTCTGCCTCTTCGGCCCTGTCCAGCAGCGACCTCAGGGGCCGGATGCTCCCATGGTCAACTGGGATGCCGCCCGCCTTGTCCTGTCTGTGGCCAGATATTCGATCTTCGTGGCACAGAACCGCCGCCTCCACGACGGCCGCGCAGCGGAGCACTGGCCCCTCTTCACAGCGCTCCTTCGTGCCCACATCTGCCATCTCCACGACGCAAGAGAAACGGAGTTTTGCGACACCTTCATCCCAGACAATACGCTTTTCTCCATCTCCCGAGCCGGTTCCTTTGGTTGGACTTCTGACCCCTACCCCCCTCCGCTGTCCCCCCTGGACCCTGGCGCCTGGACCTTCCCTGGGCGCTGCATCACCCTTGCTCTTTGATCTGTTAAACCTTGTTAGACCCTGTTAAACCCTGTTAGACTCTGTTAGACCCTGTCAGACTGTCAGACTCGCGCGCAGAGAGGGGACAGTGGGTCTTCCCCCCTCACGCCTAGCGGACGAACCCGACTCTGTCCTAGAGAGCTGTGGAGTATTGGCGACGCATTGATAGCCATGCCCCGAACTCCGGGGCGGTCTGATTTTGGAGCCGGGGTGAAATGCAACCAACCCTTGTGAGCGTGGGTTAGTGGGGGAAAATCCTCATGGTAGAGCTGATTGGGGCTTTAGACCTAGCCCCTCGCTGAAGTGTTCGTACCTGGTCGGGTGGTGAGGGCTGGTGCTCAGAGGCGTCTTCGGAGCAGTGAACCGTGTCAGCCAGTTCGGCACCGTTAGCGGTGGCCTGAGTCTTGCCCAAAATGATATCCAGGTCGCTTTCCACTCGACTTTCGCACATGGCATGGATATGTTGTTCCAAAACAACGCATATCCATGTGCACGTGTCCGCACGTGTTAGTTGAAAATCTACAAAAGTTTGAGTGTTTAAACTAGAGAGAAATGTGAGAAAATGTTAATACCAGTCTGAGAAAAGTGTATAATGTGTGTGGTAAGGTGTTTACAGCCTTAAAGCATGTGTTATAATTGTAAAATATAAAGTTGTCCTACTTCGCTGATTTCACGTATTGCGGGTTATTTCTGGAACCTAACCCCCGCGATAAACGAGGGATTACTGTATTCTTCCGCCTATGGGAGTCTATGGCAACCCCTAGAACCGTCTTGTAAAAAGTAGTGAAATTTTGCATGCACATTCCAGCCAGTCTCCTCATTACCCACAGCGATTTATAGGCCCCCACCCCCAACCATCTAGCGCCACCAGCAGGTCAAAGTTGCAGGAATTTTCAGGTACATTTCTGCGTTGCTAGGCAACGCCCTGCTCTTAATTGATTCGGCTAGATCAAAGGCCTTTGATCTAGCCGAATCAATTCGGCTAGATGTGCTTGGCCCCACATTGCTGCTTGCAGCTATATTTTTTTTAATAAAATTGGTAAAAGGAGAAATTCAATTTGTCAACTGGACAAAGTTTATTTGGCCGAAGATGTTTTGCAGCTCATCCAAGCTGCTTCATCAGTTCTGGTTAGAGTGCTGATGGACACTGCTTATATCTATCTGCAGGGAGGAATTAACTACAATGAAATGACTATGAAACTATCCCACCTCTTTGTTCTGAGTTTCTGTCTGGGCTCTTGTTTAGCATACCCATTCAGTACCATAATGGGTGTTTTCCACCTCTGGACCTGATCTGGGTGCCCTATTGTTTTCTTAGTTTGTTTTGATTTAGGTTTGAGAATGGAATTATAGATTAAATAAAATTGTATTTTAAATAAATAAATAACATTTATTTATTTATTTATTTATTTATTTATTTATTTATTTATTTATTTATTTATTTATTTATTTATTTATTTATTTATTTATTTATTTATTTATTTATTTTTCAAAGAGATTGCTTTTCAACCTCACATAGATAAACTTATACCAAAAGCTGTGTTCACACTCACCACATCTAAATTCGTTTTGAACTGGGACTAAACCCAAGACTAAAAAAGGACTAGAAGAGGGCCAAACCAAGTCTACATTAGGACTCACATTAGGGACAAAAATAGACAGTATAAAGAAGTGGACTAAGGGAGTGTGGCATCACCCATAGCATTCGGCTCCAGTCAAATGAAGCTCACGATGCTAGCTGTTCTAGGGGCAAATTTGGAGCCAGGTCAATATTAGGAATAAGATTTTTTTTTTTACAGAGAAAATAATGAAACACCAATTATGTAGAGTAACCAAAATGACGAGTGTCACAGCAGTTACAGAGAGAGCGGAGTGTGTGTGTGTGTGTGTGTGTGTGTGTGTGTGTGTGTGTGTATATATATATATATATATATATATATATATATATATATATATATATATATATATATATATATATACTATACTCAACAAAAATATAAACGCAACACTTTTGTTTTTGCTCCCATTTTTTCTGAGATGGACCCAAAGATCCAAAATTCACTCCAGATACACAACACTACCATTTCTCTCAAACATTGTTCACAAATCTGTCCAAATGTGTGACAGCGAGCACCTCTGCCCCGCCGAGACAATCCATCCCACCTCACAGGTGCGCCACATCAAGATGCCGATCCGACATCATGACCAGTGCACAGGTGCGCCCCAGACTGCTCACAATAAAAGACCACCCCGAAATGTGCATTTTTTTAATTTATTTTTTTGCTTTATTGGGCATTTATTTGGCCTGTGGAATGTTGGTCCACTCCTCTTCAATGGCTGTGCGAAGTTGCTGGATATTAGTGGGAGCTGGTACACGCTGTCGTATACGCCGGTCAAGCACATCCCAAACATGCTCAATGGGTGACATGTCCGGTGAGTATTCTGGCCATGCAAGAACTGGGACATTTTCAGCTTCCAAGAATTGTGTACAGATCCTTGCAACATGGGGTCGTGCATTATCTTGCTGAAACATGAGGTGATGTTCATGGATGTATGGCACAATAATGGGCCTCAGGATCTCATCACGGTATCTCTGTGCATTCAAAATGCCATCAATAAAATGCACCTGTGTTCTTCATCCATAACAGCCTTTGAAGAGGAGTGGACCAACATTCCACAGGCCACAATTGACAATCTGATCAACTCTATGCGAAGATGTGTTGCACTGCATGAGGCAAATGGTGGTCACACCAGATACTGACTGGTTCCCCAGACCCCCAATAAAGCAAAAAAAAAAGCACATTTCGGGGTGGCCTTTTATTGTGGGCAGTCTGGGGCGCACCTGTGCACTGGTCATGATGTCGGATCGGCATCTTGATGTGGCGCACCTGTGAGGTGGGTGGATTGTCTCGGCGGGGCAGAGGTGCTCGCTGTCACACATTTGGACAGATTTGTGAACAATGTTTGAGAGAAATGGTAGTGTTGTGTATCTGGAGTGAATTTTGGATCTTTGGGTCCATCTCAGGAAAAATGGGAGCAAAAACAAAAGTGTTGTGTTTATATTTTTGTTGAGTGTATATACTATATTACAAAAGATCAAACATATGAAGTAAGATATATGGAATTATGTAGCAAAAAAGGATAATCCTTTGATTTCCTAAAGAATTCTATGCACTGTTTTTCTTTTTTTATAGATACACCAAAATGAAAACTGCCACCAACATCTACATCTTTAACCTGGCTCTGGCCGACGCTTTGGTCACCAGCACGTTGCCGTTCCAGAGCGTGAACTACCTGATGGGCACCTGGCCGTTCGGGGACATCCTATGTAAAATGGTCATGTCCATTGACTACTACAACATGTTTACATCCATCTTCACCCTGACCACCATGAGCATTGACCGTTACGTGGCTGTGTGTCACCCAGTCAAAGCGCTGGACTTCAGGACCCCTCGCAATGCCAAGATCGTCAACATCTGCAACTGGATTCTGTCCTCTGCTATTGGTTTGCCTGTGATGTTCAAGGCCAGGACTAAGTTCATAACAAACATGCGTAAGTTCATAACATTGTTTAATCTTGCTCAAAATTAAATGTGCTTTATTGCTCATATTGCTAATGACAGTGGAAGAAATAAATGTTTATATTTATGCAGGTTTAACTGGATGAAGATTACTTTGCGTTTTCATTACCAAAGCTTTTATTTTAAAATTAATCTATGTAACTTTTTTTTAATTACGTGAGATTAAACATTTTAATATCAAATCAAGTATAAATATTCACTAAATATAAATACAATGTTTTGCGTTTTGTATTTTAATTACTGACAAGGTTGAACCCACATGCTTTTGCAAAACTTTACAAAGATTTTACAAAGAGTGGATCTGGAGCCGTATCATGTCTCCATTAGACATCCCCCATAAAGAGCAGTGTAGTTACATTTAGTGCAGTTGTCTGTTCATAGACTGAAGCTAATGATGCACTTAGTTTGTAGTTTTTAAACAAAACTTTTTTTTACTTGTATGAAATGCTAAAAAGTGCATTTATTAGCCATCAGTCTATCTTTAATTTGTGGTAATCTGGTAATCAAATGTTGCCTCACAATGATAATGGCTCCTTAGGGACATGGCACCTGATGTTTAAGAACATATGTACTTCTACTGAACTAAAACTGCATTTCGAGTTGCTGCAGTTAGCAGCCCTGTTGTGCACCATTACATGTAAAGTTATAAATGTTTCTAAGCTTTTTTATTTTTATTTTTACAAGAAATCACACAATAAGCTAAATGATTGCTCAAAAGTGCTGATTAAAACCCTCCAAATGAGCTCAATATGGCTGTAGTAGTTATTTGTAAGAAAATTAAAACAATGCAATACCATGAAGCAGCAGAATTGTTGGCATCTCCTGTGAGGTGAATGACTGCTCCCCTGCTGTCCTGCCTCATAGCGCTCTATCTGTGTAATTTCACTCTGTAAATGTTTCATAAAAAGAGTCTTGTGCATGGCTGGAGCCTAATACATCTGTTTGTGTGTGGATGCCAGCTGCGTTGCCACATCGCTTCAAGAGGGTTTTAATTGCAGCAGTTATAGACAGAAAACTGGCAGTGAAATTACTGAGGCATGGTTTTTAGTTTCTCCAAGGAAGAGCTACGGGAGATTACAGATCAGAATCACCACAGAGGAGCTCGGAGGGAGGCGCAGGGGAGAATGTTTCAGAAAATACTTATCTTCTCAGTGTGATTTGAATAATGGCTTCATGGGTAAAGATGGATATGTTTGAAACTATGTAGCAATAAAAAGATATGTCAGTGTATGGATTGGAATTTGTTGATTCAAATAGTTAAGAAGATGTTTGTGGAAATGATATGGCTTCCATCTGAGAATGGCTTTTGGCTCTGACAAAACACATAATGATGATGTTTATAATGCATGTAATTTTATAGGAAAGCACTTTACACTGCATTATTCATTCACTCCACACTGGTCATGGCTATAGTGGCCACAGCTGCTCTGGGGTAGATTGACCGAAGCTGATCTGATTCACTAGCTCTTTTGACCACAACCATTCACTCAAACTCGTGTCACATTAATAAGCATAGGAGAAGTGTCTTGCCAAAGGACACAATCACTAGAGCTATTCCACTGTGGCAGATGGTATTCATAGTAGTCTCCTATCCAAGTATTAACCAGGTCCACCATTGCTCAGTACCTAAAATCAGATGAGATTTTATATTCTCAAGCTGCCCACAATTATAGGAAAAACATAGCAATTCACAGTCTGTAAGTGTAGACACTAAATGCAAAAAAAACCCAACTCATAAACAAGTCTATAATATAATCTAATGCCTATCTCTTCCCATAGCCAAGAACAGTGTGGACTGTGCCATGGAGTTCCCCCACCCCTCCTGGTACTGGGAGACCCTGATGAAGATCTTTGTGTTTATCTTCGCCTTCATCATGCCCGTCCTCATCATTACCGTGTGCTACGGCCTCATGATTCTGCGCCTGAAGAGCGTGCGCATGCTATCCGGGTCTCAAGTGAGCCAAAAGTCTTTCTTTACAACTGACACCAGCTGCATAAAGAATGAGAAGAGCAGAATTAGCATAACAACGATTTTAAAATGTCATTCAGCTTTGAGTCCCATATTTTCCACTGAATAATGAAAAACAAACACAGAGAGTGGCTCAAAGGAAGAAGCAATTAAGGTAATACAATCTGAGCCCAGAATGTAGCGTCTGTACATGTCTGTGATTCATTACAACAGGTGCTAGAAAAGCTCTTTGTTTGGCTTAAAGCTGCGTTTCAGTTCAATTAGGCCATTTTGAAAGATAAAATACATATGAATGGTTGTTTCCCTTAGGCATGTATTTACCATATTGTGCATACATCTTTATAATCTTCCTCTTACTTACATAACAACTTTATTTTCATACAGTACATACACAACCAGTCAAAAGATTAGACTCACCCTCTGTTTTTTTCTATATGTTTACTACTTTCTACATTTTAATATACATACAGAAGATATCAAATATACGGATTTAGATACAGTATATGGAATTAGGTGAAAAAGAAAATCCTCAAATTAGCCACTCTTTGTTTTGCCATTTGCATCCAAATTTTAAATGTGATTTCAAATTCTTCATATCATCCCCATTTTGAGAACCGTTACCTCCTACACACACACACACACACACACACACACACACACACACACACACACACACACACCTGTCTTGCATTTCTATGTTGACAGTTTACTCCCATTTTCATTTTGTGGTTGAAATATTTTGTCTTCCTTTCAGGAGAAGGACAGGAACTTGCGTCGGATCACTCGCATGGTCCTGGTGGTGGTGGCGGTTTTCATTGTGTGCTGGACTCCCATTCACATCTTCGTCATCATCACAGCTCTAGTGACCATCCCCAACTCCACACTGCAGTCTATTACCTGGCACTTCTGCATTGCCCTGGGATACATAAACAGGTAACACACACAGGAGTTAAGTTCATGGAGACCAGAGTCCAGCAGACATGCTCAACTCCTTAAAGGGCCCATATTACACTATTAACTCTTTGTATGTTATTATGCATGTTATTGTGTTTTGCTCCATTCACACACGTTTATCACACAAACCTTGCATATTTAGGTTCTTCTCTCAAATGGAAAACACTGTGCTCCACTCTGTTTTTAAAATCCATGCACCTTCACTACAATCATTTGAATGATTTCAGTTCTGGAATAGACTTAGACTTAGACAATTTTTATTGAACCACAGGGGAAAATATTTGTACACAGTAGCTCACTCATTACAATATAATACAGCTCTGGAAAAAAATAAGAGACCACTGCAGTTTTTTTCTGAAATCAGCATCTCTACATGTATTACAGCCATTCCATTCCGGCGTCTGTTGAATTCCAACACAAACACAAAGCTGAGCTACTTCAGATCTTGCACCAGGAGTGGAATAAAGTCACCCAAGAACAACGTGAAAGACTTGTGGAGAGCATGCCAAGACACATGAAAGCTGTGATTAAAAATAAGGGTTATTGCACCAAATATTGATTTCTAAACTCTTCTTAAGTGTAAACAATAGTATTATGTTGTTTTAAAATGAATTTAATCTTGTTTCTTTGCATTTTTGAGCTCTGAAAACATGTATCTTTTTGTTATTTTGACCATTTGTCATTTTCTACAAATAAATGCTCTAAACCAGGGGTGTCAAACTCATTTTGATCCGGGGGCCATATCCAACCTACTTTGATCCCAAAGGGGCCGAATCAGAAAACTCAAAAATAGCAATACTTTTAAATATTTGTGCAGAGAAACACAAATCCATTACAGAAGTCACGGTGGCTGAGTGGGTAGCGCTCATGCTTCACAGCAAGAAGGTTCCGGGTTCGATCCCCGGGTCCCCGGTCGCCCAGACCTTTCTGTGTGTGTTCTGTGTGGAGTTTGCATGCATGGTCTGGGTTTGATCCCCGGGTCGCCTGGGCCTTTCTGTGTGGAGTTTGCATGTTCTCCCCGTGTCTGGGTGGGTTTCCTCCGGGCACTCCTGTTTCCCCCACCAACCCAAAACATGCACCATAGGTACCTCCAGCTTAGGTCCTGACCAAGCTGAAGCAAGAAGATCATGGAGATGGTCCCCGGGCGCAGTAATGTGCTGCTCACTGCTCCTAATAACAGGATGGGTTAAATGCAGAAATGGAATTTCCCCACTGTGGGACTAATAAAGGCATAGCTTTCTTTCTTTTATTTGATGAATTCTTTCTTTTACAAAATATTATAATATTATGAACAACATGAAACTTTAGGAAAAATGCTATTTCAACACAATGTTTTAACATTAACTTGTATGCATTTCACAGAATTTAGTCATGCTTTAGACTTCATTTGTGCTGCTCTGGTGCCACGCACAGAGGCACTGCTATGCTAAGCAGAGCAGAAAAGAGGTGCAGAAAATGACCAATATTTTAATAGAAAATTTAAATATAATTAAAATATTTTAATAGAAAATCAGCCAAGGGCCAGACTAAAGGTCTTGGAGGGCCGAATGTTTGACACCCCGCTCTAAACGATAGTATTTTTATTTGGAATTTGGGGGAAATGTTGTCAGTAGTTTATAGACTCAAACAAAAATGTTCCTTTTGCTCAAACACATACCTATAGTAATAAAATCAGAAAAACTGAATTTTGCAGTGGTTTCTTTTTTTTTTCCAGAGCTGTATACAGTAATAACAAAGAGTAAAAAATAAATGGTAGTAATAAGTTCTAAATAAGTAGCAAAAAAAAGATAGCAAAAGACAGATGTCAAATAAGGCATAATTAGTAGGCGTAAGTGTAATAATGTATATGTACAAGTCAAAATAAAATAGAAAAATAAGTAATAAAAATATATAATCACAGCTATATACAAAAGACAAGAAAGACAGTGCTACAAGGATATGATTGACAGGGCATATGATTATCCGTTACATATGGGTGAGTTGTTGTACAGTTGTATGGAGAATGGTATGAATGTAGTCCTGTATCTCTGTAGCTCTGTAGCCTGTTGGAGAATGAGCTCCTCTGTCGCTCTATAGTCTGGTGCAGTGGGTGAGCTGTTGTACAGTTGTAGGGAGTATTATATGTCCCTCTATAGTCAGTGGGTGAGCAGGATTGTCCATCATGGACACTCCTGCTCACCCACTGCACCAGGGAATTGCCCATCTCTACTGAAAAAAGGTAAAAGGTAGAAGTGAACTTGAAAACTACCACTTGCTGACATCACAACTCCAGGTATGTTTTTTAGGAGGTAACAACATTATAACGCAGCTTAACGCTCACCAGAGTAAAATTTGCTTAACATAGGACCTTTAAGTCCTTTCCAAGTGTCTCAGCCTCAGATTCACCGTGTTTGAGGAGAAAATGTTGACTTGTTACTTTCCACCCACACTAATCAATACAGCAATTCATGAAGGAAGAACCAGTCAATTGCTTCAGATGCCCTTCACCTGTCACTCACAGCATGTTGCGTATATAAGCATGAAGAAATTTTCTGGTACTTCTAGTATCTGCTTTGTATTCCTTATTCATAACTTGCTTGCCTTGATAGCAGTTTTCAAATGTTTATGTTGAAAATGGATTCCTTTCTTTCTCTGAGTGCGCATATCTTCCCCTGCAGATAACAACGTGCTGAGCATAAAGGGGATTTAGTTGTCAAGGTGTTTTGTTGCAGCTTTAGCTAAACAATAAAGATCACATATTTGTTCAGTAAATCTTTTGATTCTGCTTACCTTTCCTCTTTGAAAAGAGCTGTAATGAACAGGAAGGCAGTCATTAAAACAGCCAAACACAGAGATAACACATATGTTTTATTAAGTTTGTCCCTGCCTTTGCCACCTACAGCAGTCTGAACCCAGTGCTCTATGGATACTTGGATGAGAACTTCAAGAGGTGTTTCAGAGAGTTTTGCACCCCCAGCCCATCTGTGCTGGAGATGCAGAACTCTTCCAGAACTGGAGCCAACAGCCGCAAGATTCCCCAGCGCGAGCACAACACCGCCAACACCGGGGAGAGATCTAACCAACAGGTAGGGCATCTGTTATGAAGCAGGTTCATTTCATATTAAAGACAAGTGCACATGTTGTGCTAGTCCCAGAGCAAGGTAAAAAGTTAGAGAGCATCTGATTTAGAAAGTCAGTGTCAAATTTGCACATGAAGTTATTATGATGTATTGTGGATTATCATATAATGTGTCTTCAAAATATAATACAACATAACAATCAATGCGAAATAAGGTTCACAGAAAAAAAATAATGATTAATAAAATAAAATCAAATAGATATCTCAGAAACAAGAAAGCACAAATTTATCTTTAACTGTGAACACTTCCACTGGCAAGAAGGTTCTGGGTTTGATCCCTGGGTTGCCCAGGACTTTCTGTGTGGAGTTTGCATGTTCTTTCCGTGTTTGGGTGGGTTTTCTCCGGGCACTCCGGTTTCCCCCATCAACCCAAAAACATGCACCATAGGTAAAATCCTCCAGCTGAGGTCCTGACCAAGCAATAAAATCATGGAGATGGGTCCCTGGGCACCTTCAAGTGCTGCCCACTGCTCTGGAAGGATGAGTGAAATGCAGAGGATAATTTCCCTTCAGGGATAAATAAAGGATAATTAAAAAAAAAAAAAAAAATGACATGTTCGAAATATGCAATCGGGCTACTGATTTGAAGTAGAAATACTAATGCTTTTACTTTTGTTTATATCTTTTTGTGATCAAGGTAGTTCATAGTTTGTATAATAAAGTATGTACCTCTTACTTATAAAAACAACAACACTGACACATACATCCAGAATGAGAATAGGAGCATTTGAAATGAGGGTTTAAGTGACTCTTAATCCATGATGTATTTATTCAGTAAGATCTGTGCTCCTCTCCCTCCCCACAGGTATGACTAGCCTTGGAGGGGTCGTCAGTGGACACACGCTGCTGCAGTGGTGCTGCTGCGACCCCCGATGACCTCCACTCTGAGATCACGCAGGTCACCACAGGGCTCTGAACACAGCACAAGGTCACATGATCCGATGGCCCATCTGCCTAACTAATTTCTGCTCGGCTGAGAGAAGACGTGGCTTTTACCATAAGCAAAGTGTACAAGAACAGCGTGTATCACACAAACAAGCAGCATGGTAAGGCCACAAGTGTATGCACTATTTCCCTTAATATTGGGATGAGTACTTAAAATGCAACAGACGGGTTCCACAGATACTCCAGTAGTGGATCGTCTTGAACTAATAAAACCCACCCCCACAGCTGCCCTTAAGTGGATCCTTGATGGAGCCTCTTTCGGTGCTCTCAGCCCTTGACTTAATTCCCATTCTTGTACAAAGGAAAGTCTATTGATTAAGTCATGTTTTCAAAGCACATCTTGCTTTATTCCTCTGATGAAGTGTACGTGCTGTGAAATCTGTGGGCAAATATTTGTGGTATTGTGGTAGTTCATCAGTTTGAGTGTCATAGTTCCTGGTATTAGAAAATATTTAGTTATTTAATTTTTCTCTTACATTTTTTGTCTTTTTTATCTATCAAAAGAACATGTGCATGTACAAATCGGCCATAACATTATGACCACCTGCCTAACACACAACTTTTACCTTCAAAAAAGTATGTTTACTAGATGATTTAAAGGTGCATTGTGTAACCTCTCAATTTTTCTGGTGGAGGGGCCATCAAATGCTCTTCTTCATGGAGATGTTATTGCTTTGTCTGGAATGTTTCACAGTATGGCATTAAACCTTCTATCATCATTGGAGACCAAACCAGACCGAGTTACAGGTCGGATGTGTGGAGAGGCAACCCTGCTCACACTCAGAATGTCTGTCTGTTTTTCTAGGTATTTTTGAGCTATAAAACCACCTGTAATTGAATAAATGTAAGGTAGAATTGCTTAATGTGAAACATTCCAGGCAGAGCAGTTATATATCCATATAAACAAGCAGGTGACGGACCCCCAAACAAAAAGTTACAAAAGTTACATTTAAGCAACTCTCCCAAAAGGACTCTAACTTATTTGGGCTTCAAAAAACATATTATTTGAAGATCCCAAACAAAATATAGCAGCCTATGGTACAATATAATCACCACCAGCTTAATATCTATGTCTATCTGTGCCACTCTCAGATTTCACAGTCTCTGTGGGACTCTGCCACATTTTTCTACCCTTCATAATGTCTTTTACTGAAGCTGAACAGCAGTCTTGTGAGCTTATTTCACTAGTTCTTGTCTTGTTGATAGGAATATGTTAAAAAGTGTTATGCTAGCAATTTTATTCAAACGTTTAGCTCCTTGTCACATCTGTAATTAGCTGCCATGCAGAGTCTCCTGGATACTCCTCATCCATACAGGGCTATATCAGTGTTCAGCGCATGTAAAGGTCAAGTGCTGAATACAGAGGCTCATAACTGGGAAGCTCAAGCACATATAACGCATTCAGTATTTACTATTTATCAGTTACTTCGACCATTGCAGACTGGAACCCTTAGATTTAGCCTTACACAAACATTATTGATCCACTGGGGAATTTATGTGGGCACAGTAGCTCACACATCACATTATAATAACAAAGATCAAGAAGATACATGATAATAGTAAATTCAAAATAAATAGCAAGTAACTGATGTCAAATAAGAAAAAAAGTAACAACTGAAAATGTAGAAATACATTAATACAAAACATTATGGGCCATATAAAAGAGGTGGGTAAGGAGAAACTCTGCAAAGATGAAATGGTGATTGAAATGACATAGGGTTATCTATTACATAAGGGTGAGTTGTATGGAATATGGAATGAATGTAGTCCTGTATTTCTTACTGTTTGAGTGGAGCTGTAGGAGCCTGTTGTCCTTCTAGTCAACGTATGATTGTTTCCCTTTGGCATGTATAGCGCTATATCATGCATAAATCTATCCCATCAAGAGCTGTAGTTCTGGCTTCTAAAACAACTGCATTTTTCACTTCACCACAGATCACTGACGGCACACAGTGTGGTGTTATAAAAAAAATATATATAAGTGATCATGTCAAATAAATATGTCGCTTTCTGCCCTGTGTACATAATTTTATACTCTTCTTCTAAAAGGCCATAGATCTATCACTGTAGATTCTCCTAACAACCAGATACATGAATGTAAATGAGGGGTTTACACAATCTCCAGCAAAAAAGACTCTTCAGACTGTTTTCCTGATGCTTGGTGCGTGACTTGGCCATATAGCTCCATACGTCAGGGCCGCAACAGTGGTTCAAATGGACTGTCACCTGTACTTCAGTCACTGCAGCAGGTGGCCCCAGCAGCCACTTTGTACAGTATGTAGTGTCACCATCATGTGAGTATAGTACATACATAAAGTCTTTTCCATTGGCCTTTGCTGTAACTTCACTAGATATTGTATTTTATAAAAGAGCTGTATAAATGAACCATGATTGTATTTAAAATATGACTTTTCCTTATAGCTGATAAAGTCATTGCTTTTAGAGTAAGCCTGCAATGATTGTGCATCTATATCTTTGTTAAATGGCCTTGTTGAGATCTATAACATATGTAATAGAGTAAATGTGGAAATAAATAAACATAACAGTATTGAAACTAAAATGAGTCTTGTTCTTCATATAATGTAGTGCATGCGGTCCTTGTGGGATATGCTTTCCAGAACCAAAAGGACCTCTTCACCCCCGCATGCATGAGCACTGTGAAGAACTCGTTCATTTGAAGAGGAATCATGTTGGGTGCAGTGAATGATGAATTTCTTGATGCTTTTGCATGTTAAATGGGTTAGTGAATCTGCACCCAATGTCACACAGTGTTAATAAACTCATTAAGCAATGTGATCAATGACAAGACCAAGCACAAGTACAAGTACATATGCTTCATTATGGCTTAATATCCTATTGGGAAGACCTTATTTTATTGCTATAGAAAGTTCCACAGTGTAACTTATCCAGCTCAATGGTGACCAGATCTGTGGAGAGGAGACCCCACTCACACTCACAGACCAGCAGGTAACAGACCTCCCACTAGAAAAGTCACATAGTGCACCTTTAAATATGTTGATATTTTTATTTACCAGTGTTTTTAATGTTTGGACTGCGTCTTTTTACAAGCTTCAAAAACACTGGTCCATGTGTTTTCCCAACTCCACTTCCAGTCTTGACTTTAAACTTTAAAATGCTCTGGTCTGTTTCTGTCTCTCTTCTCGCAGTCTTCTAACATTTCATTTCAGCAGTTTCACTTATTTATGATCCAAGAAACTGCCACAGCAAATATTCTGAGAAACCAGTTCTACAATTATTATTTTTTGTCCAAACTCAAGATCCGATGTTTTTTCTGTGCTGTTTTTCTATTAAGTTAATTGCCTGACACAATTGTTCCTGCTATAATACACACATTTACCAAACTATAGCCTTTATGGACCTTCTGTATGACTTTATTGAGGTCTTAGCACATTTTCTAAAAGGTAAAGTTTATGTTGGCTTATGGTGCTTTGGCCTCTTGTGCTCCATTACGATGGTAACAGTGTGTGAAATTACCTACTTAGTTTGATAACTAGCTTCTGCAGCAGAGTAATATAGAAACACAGCTATACTGTAGTGATATAATGGTAGTATGTATATTGCATTGCTGGAAGTTACTGCAGTGCCAGCTCCATGTCTGATAAGACTAACCATGAATTATGAATAAAGTATTTCCGAAATCTTTTGTAGACACTCTGCGGACATCATTCATGTCCACCCATCGTTATGAGAAAGAACATCTAGTCTATAAACCTCCTTGAGTTATAATTTACTGCCACACAAGTGAGACAGACTCTACTAGATTGCAATAAAATTATATTATCGGGACATTTACAGAACTCCAGGCCAAGTCAGTAGCATGCATTAACATATTAGCTTTCAGAAGGGACAAGTTACTTTCAAATCTGCATTAGTCAGGACAGGACATGGGAAAGTCTCAGTTTTGAACTTTGTGCCTCCTGTCACAGTAGATTTATCCAAAACTAGTGATTTGTAAAATAAACGGGGTTAATATATTGTCATTTGTTTAGCTAAAATACAGAAAAACATGTTTGAAAATGGCCATATGGCAGAAAAATACACTGACAGCCCCTCAGATTCTGACTGATGCAAGTGAGTTGAGAATAGACAATATTAATTTTTATTATTTTATTTATAGCAACCATCCCAACCAAGTGCATCCCGGTTTGCAGTAGCGGTTCTTGGGGGGGGCGAGTGGGGCAATTGCCCAGGGCGCAACTTCGTGAGGGGCGCCGTGCCGAGCGCTTGAAAAAAAAAAATTTATCTATCATATAACTGTGTAGGAAATTGGCAAATTGGCACCCCCTCTGGCTGCACGCGCCCGTCTCTCCCTCTCTCCCTCTCGCGCAGCGCGCGCGGAACACTCTGCCTGGTTTGCCTCAAACCTTTCGCTGCTACTGCAGGAGTGCTTACAAACAGTTTCCCGCTATCTGGACTCTGTTCCCCTCATGCTCTCCCGACCTTCTCCTCCGCGCTGCTCTCTGGTTCAAGGGCCAAACTGCGGCACTTCCTGGTCTTGCGAGAAACAGCGCAGAGTGGTGCGCTAAAGGGGGCCACATTAAAGGGGGAATCACTAATGTTAATTTGTGGGTTTATTTTGTTTTCTTAAGTCTCGTAGTTAATTAAGTCATACCATATGGGGGTTATTTAAGTATTTTCTTTATTATGTTGAATTGCAGGTGTTTTATCATTATGGGGACCGTTATTTATAGTTGGATAAGGATGTGAAATTGGATATGAAGATGGAGATAACACATGAATAACACATGGTTTGATTGTTAAAACTGATATAATAATTGCTGTCTATGGTTCTATATGGGCTTTGGCAATGATATTGAAAAATAATAGTTCGCAGCAATGTATTGGGAAAAAAATGAACTAGTTCATTTTTTGGAACTATGAACGAACTACTAACTATAAACAATTATGAACTATGAACGAACTAGTTCATTTTGAAATGTGTGAACTGAACTTTGAACTAGTTCATGTAGAAAATGAACTTTCCCAACACTGCATACTTGTTCTATTTATATATCTGATTTAGGAATGCAAATTATCGATTAATTAATGAATTGATAGTTGATTGACCTTATCGATCGATTAACAATTAACTGATAAGCGGCGTTTTTCACCTGAATTTTAGTGTTTCAATAGGGTCTTTAAGAATATAAGCTATAGTAACATAACACTGAGTCAAAAATATATCATAGTATTATTATATCGTATATTCCTCAATTAATTATTCCTTAGTAAAAAGCAGACAAATGTATTGATGCTGAATAACAAAATACAGTAATCCCTCACTCTATCGCGGTTCGCAGATTTTTTTTTTTTTCAATTTTTTTTTATAGTGTAACATTTTTTTTATAGTGTAACATTGTGTTCTGTCCTGATTGGCTAAGAGACTAGACCAGGAATAACCGTGGACTAAACCAGGTCTAGACCAGAAATAAACCAGGTCTAGACCAGGTCTAAACCTGGACTGGACCTGGACTAAACCAGGACTCGACCAGGTCTAGACCTGGACTAAACCAGGATTAAACCACCACGTGCCGCTGCTGGTTTCGTGCGGCTGGTTTGTGACTCGCCACAAACCAGCCGCACGAAACCAGCAGCGGCACGTCTCAGCCCGAGCCTCGGGCTGAGACTACGCATTCCGGGCGCCGCGGTTCGATCTCGCCTCGTCCGTACACCCGGGGCTGCTGAGCAGTGCCGTTGGCGCCTGCGGCCGGCTGTGAGTCGAGCTTGGCACAGCAAGGTGCGCGGTTGCCTTGTTTCGTGACCACGCGGGTGCACGTGTCCTCGATTAGCGATTAATTACAATTAATGCATTTTGTTCAACCAACGTCTTAACATTAATCGTTAATCGATTAATTGTTGACATCCCTAATCTGATTGTATATATTTTTGCCACTTTTATGTGTAGAGTTTATTGTATTTTTTGTATTCATTGTGTTTTTTTATATTATTTTTTATGTATGTTATTTAAGTTATGATAACTTATATTTTTTTGAAAGTTGTGATAATGACAACAATAGTCCCCCTACCATTAGTACTTTATGTCGGTTGATGGTGAAGCTGCAATAGTCATAACAGTAGCTGCAGAAGCACTAGTGTTATAATGATATGATAGTGGGTAATGGTATAGTTGGTATTGATACTTTGCTTGACCTCACACTGGGGGTGTTTTACATCAGTTACCCTGGAGACACAATGCACACATTAGCAAACACTGTCAAAAAACTTTTAAGATTGTCTCAAAACTCTCATCACATTTTCAGGGCATGTGATGTGTGTAGTTCCAGCTAAGTCAGTTCTTTCTGGTCAGACTGTTTTTAAAAAAAGCCTAACTTGAATAATAAAGCCTCAGACAGCATGCTTATAGTTAGCATCACACCCCCAAGGAACACTGATGAAGACAGTGTTCCTACTGCAAAGACAGTGTTCCTACTGCAAAGTATCAAATATTTATCTAAAGAATCTATACACTCAAATATACAGTGCTCTTGTGAGGGTAACAGTGCATTAGTGGGTGTCCAAAAAGCTGAAGACTGGTCTCTAAAAGCTGACTCTTTTTAGTTCCCAGTCCACACAATCATTGTCAAGGTGTTTGTGTGAGTGGGTAGAGGTCACAGTCTAACATGGGCCAGTCGCAGCTACAGAAGTCACTTAACGGCTGTCACTATTGTGAAGCTATTAGGAAGACTTTATCCTCCCAGGCAGAACACAGCTGGCTCTCAGCCCACACTGAAAAAGATACTTTTTCAGCTCTGTTTAGTGCACTAGTAAATACAAAAGTAAATAAGAAAATTATAATTTTACAAATAAGATACTGTTGTTGTAACCTAAGCCATCATTTGTCACTGTCCTTAAAATGCTGTCAGCCACATGAATTCAGCAAAACAAGCATCAATATACTGTCCATTTTAGGATAGACACCAAGACTAATTATAACTTTCCTGCTGATTTGAAAATACATTGAATAAAACAGCTTTGGTTTGCACATTTGGTAAAATAACTCATATGGCTTTTGGTAATGCTGACAATAAATTGTTAAACCACTTTCTTGCTGAACTGTCTTTGCTCTCCTTTTAATCCACTTCATTTTCTCTCCATGTTTTATTAATACCGATAACTGCCCTGGACGACTCTTCACTTTCCAATAGCATTTCTATTTGTTCCAATGGCTGCAGATCGGAATTGTTGTATTCTACGTACTCTGACTGTGTCCTGTTATTCTACTGAAAGTGCCAACATTTGAAAGAGTTTTTTTTGTTTGTTTGTTTGTTTGTTTTCCTACAACGATACATGCTCATTCAGCTCAGTTCTGCTTCACACTCGTCTGGGTTTGCCCTTTCACTTCAAATACCACTTGAAAGGTTTTTTTTTTCAGGCTGTTGTTTTTGTCTCTTTGTTTTCAAAATAACAAAACAAAACAAGTAAAGGACTTCAGGTTTGTTTGGGCCATCATTATAGAAAAAGTCTTCCGGTCTTCAATTTCCACCATGGGCCAAATTGTGGGAGAAAAGTCCAGGGTCATACTTTTGATCCCAGTCCACCCCTGTTCCAAAGTATAGTTTTTTCAGCCTCTCAAGAGCTGTAAATAGAGGTGAAAGATATTAAAACGTGTGACAAAGTGGTCTAGTTGTTGAAACAGCTGCCTTAGAGTAAGGAGCGTCTGGGTTTGATTCCCAGAGGAGCCATTTTGTGTATAGTTTGCATTTCTCCCTATATCTGCAGAGACCAGTAAAGAGCTCGGTGGTGAAGTTGTGATGTAAAACTCCACTTGATTTATGTCATTTAGTTGTAAAATATGACAAACAGTGGTGGAAGAAGACTCATTTTGGTAATAAAAGTGCAGATATATTTTTTAAAAATGACATGAAAAATCCACTAGGAAAAGTATTAAAGTACCTGTTTAGGGTGTACTTAAAGAGTAAAAAGTGAAAGATTTTTCCACAGATTTTGAGATAAAGTTTAAAATTTGGTGATTTTAATAAAGATTTGTGCTGATTTTTTGGGTGGGTTTTTTTGTTTTGTTTGTTTGCTCAGACTGCATACATGTTTCAGAAGGTTTTACTTTTACATTTCAGTCCAGTAAAAAAAAATCTAATGGTACAGATAGTAAAAGTAAAATGTATTCACTTTAAAATGTACTTAAGTAAAGTACAGATACCTAAAATGTGTACTTAAATGCAGTACTACTCTTATCTCTCGTTATGTTTCACCACTGATGACAAATAAATGATTCTATACAGGAGAGACTAACATTCGCCACCCAATATCTGTAAAGGCAAAATCCATTTGAAAAACATTGAGACATTTTTCACATTCTTTGTTGTTTGTTAATAAGACTACGATGGGTTTAAAATAAGCGCCTACCTTTTCAAAATCAGCATTATCATTCTCCAGGACTTTTATTCATCTGCACTATTGAAAAAGCGTATTTGCTCCCCTTTTGTAATAATAAAACGTCAAGTGCGGCTCTGAGAATAATGTCATATTACTTGGTGTCTGCCTCTGAAAAATACCACAGGTCTTTTGTCTTCCTTACTGCACTGAGTATGAAATGAGAGACAGGCAGGAGAGCAGAGGTGCAAATGTAAGGTTCAGTTCATCTTGTCTGATCCAATATTCGCCGTCAGGGAGCAGTTTCTCTGACTGAAAACGTTGTGATCAGCCCTGTTATAGCTATTATTATCAGAGCCTGATAATAATGGATGTACATTTCTCTACAGCGAACGCATATTGAGGAGCCTAAACCTGTACGTGACTATGAATCATCTGACATCTTCATCATTCTAGTCATGTGACATACACTATACTGATATGTATATGTGTTATTACCTCAGCAGGAATTACAGAATTACTTATTTGGCATATAGTAAATTACTGAGGATGCTGTTTAGCAATGCATTGTGGGTTTGTTGGTCTTTGCCTCTTGGTGACGTCCTGTCCCCTTTTGTCCTTCACAGCTATTTTGACATCTGTCCCTCATGAGTAATCCTTCATTATTAGTCTGTCTATATCCAAAGCTCAACCTTGTGATGCCATTAAGTGGTAGTTTTCAAATTAACAGTTACCTTTTATCTTTTTCTTAGCAGAGATAGGAAATTCCAGGTCTGAAATTATCCAAATGATACCACATGACATGGTAAGGTGAAATAAAGCAGTTACAGTTTGAAAACTGAGCCTAAATATGCAGGGTTTGTGTGTTAAACATGTGTGAATGAAGCAAAACACAACCCCAGGTATGTTTGTGATGAAGAAAAAACATTATAACATAAATCAGAAACTAGTGTAATATGGGCCCTTTAATTGATGCCACATGAAGTGTATAAAAAGTGAGATATAGTTTATCTTTACTTACTTTAGATTTTCTTGTAAATCTATAGATATATTACATATTTAACCACATTTTTGTGAAGCTCAAACAGTTCAGAGGCTAGAAAACCAAAATTGTTCCATCCTTTGTAATAAAAGACATTACCCTGTAAACAGAAAATGGTAAACAAGAAAACAAGCATAACACTTTCTTCTGACTTTCGTTACCCTTGTTCAAACTTTTATTGTTGTTGCCAGCATCTTTTCTCTGAATCCTTGAATTACCCTAGCTGTTCGCCTCCAACCAGTTTAGGGAACATTTAATCAACAACAAACACTCTTTGCTGTTATGACGCTCTTTATGACTGTTTTAAAAGTAGTGTGTGCCACTTTATAGGAACGCAGCTGTCTGATCCTGGTATGCACAGAATGGGCCAAATAATGAGAGTTACCTTCAGACAAATACAAATAAAGCATTTTTCAAACAACAACAATAGAAAGAGGAGTGGAGTGGAGAAAGTGAAGAGAGCTAAACACAATTCTTATCCCTGAGGCGGCGAAACCATGAGTACGTCAACTCTGTCATATACTGCAATGCTTCCCTCAGGCTATTTCACACCTAAATGAAATGGAACCCAGTCCTCATCATCTCAGCACTAGAAACTATTCGGCATGGTTCCTAGAAAAGGGAAATAATATGAAAGAGGTGTTAGTCATGAACACTGCATTCAGCTTTGGAGATTCCACAAAGCTTTAAATGTTTTATCCATAGAATATATATATAATATATATACTTGTCGCATTCCAAATAGGAAGTGAGCATGGGAGCGCTTCATATAGTATTGTCTTATTGCTCCATTCTTATGTATCAGTGTATCAATACTCTGTAGCTATGGTGTATATCTCTGCTCATTTTAAATCAGACATCTGTGAGCAAAAGGCATTACGAATCAGTGGTGATAAATGTTAATCAAAGGCTCTGGCATGGCCCTGGTTTCATGGGATATTCTGGAGATGAAAAGGATTATGTTGTCCAGCCCTGAGAGTCTTTGTGAGAAAAAAACAACATTTGATCCGTTCACACATGTTACCTCAATTTCCCATGGGCGTGAAAGGACATACACAAGAATTAACCTATTTTACATAATGTATGATGCAAATATTTCATAAAGGCCAAAATATTTACAACTGAAATCATCATGTCAAGAATGTTTTTGTAGAGCTTTTGATCTAAATGTCAGATTAATTTTAGAATTTTTGCACCCAGCTTATCATAAAGGTTAAGTATCATGACTTTTAAAACAATTTAACCTGCTGGAATCGTGTGATCCACCTTCATCATGTTATATTCCCCGCTCCATGGCATTTTTGCTGGATCTAGTATCAGGCCAATGAGTCATGTCCCATGTCACTGACGATGGTTCTGTTTGTACGCGTGTTGTGATAATGCATTGATTTTATAGGCCAGCGCCTTTCCAGACACCCAAAGCGTTTTACACTGCATTCTTCATTTGCTCCACACAGCTGTCCTGGGGCAAACTGAGAGAAGTGAGGCTGACAATCTATACCATCAGCCCCTCTGACTACAACACTCACACACCTCATTAAACAAGGTGGGAGAAGTGTCTTGCCTAACGATACAACAATCATTTGCATTAGAGCCACTGCTGGCTCACTGTGTATTCCCAGTGGTCTCCTATCCAAGTAACCAGCCCGACCTCCCCTTACAAGATCTGACAACATGTGGCATTGCCAAGCAGATATGGTCCCATATTATATACTGTAATGTCATTATTATTTACATTTAAAACATGGTTATGTATGAAGCATAATGAATTATTTTTTTTTAAATCTTAACCCATATATGTTTGGTCCATGTGGGTCAAAACAACAATGAATGAATGAATGAATAAGTGAATAAATAAATAAATAAAATAATATACACCATATGTCATATATGAACCTGTTTGAACCTGCTGTTTACATATGATCAACAGTGAATGTTCTGTCACAGCCCATACAGAATCATACAGGAGCCAGGGCTATCCAAATGATGTAATGTATATGTGAGTAAATAATCCAGGCATACCACTGTTTCTTCTGCTGGGCCAATCTGTCACAGCGCCCATTTCCAGGCCAATAAAGCAACCACTCGACCGCCTGCTCCTCCGGCCAATCACAGCACCTCACTTTGTCAGAGGACCAACCAGGTGCACTGGAACAACACTGCAGGACACACTTTGTTTTGTCTCTATTCACTTTCCCATGAGCTGAAGCCCTGGGATGGCTTCCTCTCAGGGCACTTGGTTTAAATCACTGTATTGCTGACTCCAGTTTTACAATGCCATCATTCAGAAGGGACTGCGAGGGCACAATGTCTCTCCACTCAGGCAATATTCCCATCCATCCACAAGATTTCATTACCTTTTCTTTGTAAGTGCTTGGCTTTGCACCTCACCTTCTATTGAGCTGAAATACTGGTGATCCATGTTTGATTATGGCGCCCGGGTGAGTTTTTACTGGAGCCTTTCCAAGTCTAGGATCCAAACGTAACAACAATATTGAGTAAATTGTTTTCTATATTGTCTATATTGTTACTTAACTCTGAAACATGGAGACTCTACTAATAAGCAAACCAGTGGTAGGTTTCTGTGTGGATTTTCAAAAGTAAGCAGTCCATAACATTTTGTGATATTAAGCATTCTACATCCAATTAGAAAGTCAATCAAATTAGTCATTGACTGTTTCCTTTCAGCAGGCCTGTGGCTATGAAATAGAAATCTGCTAAAGCAACTAGTTACCCAGACATCCCAGATGAAAAAAAGCAGTTTTAAAGTATACACGCACTTACAGAAAGCAATTATTGTCTGCATTTGTCTCAGATTTATGCTGTTTACGTGAGTACGAACTTTGAGCTCTTCTCTGCTTTATCCATTACATTTAGTTTCACCACCTAAGGGATAAACAATGCTGGGCTCAGCTGCAAATTATGGAGATAATAATGTTAATATGATCAAACAGTTTAATTTGACATTTTGGTGGGTTTTTTTTACAATATAGATTATGTTCATATTTGTGTCTGCACACAAATAAACAAAACAATTACACTTTTCAAATGCCAAGCAATATCGTCTTGTACTGTCCTAATGCATGTTCACATTCATCACACTGCTTATTATGGAGTGTCTGCTGAGCTTCACTGAGATTAGATAATAGGCTGGAGAACAGACTACAATGCAACAGTCATCATGACCATTTATGCTATTTAGAAAACCACTAAAAAAATCAAGGGTTCATTCATTTTTCAAGCATATAGGCCTTCACTGTTAATGAACTGGCAAAGGCTTTTCATCAAATACAAATTAATATTTTTTTTCACACAAGATAATACTCACACTGTGCTTTCCTAAAATAATCCTTTATTGTCTCCCATGGGAGAAATTTGTCATGCGAATAAAGCCCTTACTGTTAGTTTTCACCACTGCTAGAGCTGCCAGTCTGCCACCCTGTTTCGCTGCACCAAACTGTTGAAGTTTTGCTGCAACATTTACACTGTGCTTCTCAGTCGCCTTTGCAAGTCTCAGTGCAGCTCAGCAGGAGGACTGGTCAGGTAGAGTCAGCAGATACCTCAAAAAAATCCTCTGAAGGTCTTCTGCCACACTTGTTGCCACTTATGGTGCAAAAATCCTATAGCATCTCAAATGCCCATAGCTCGCAACTTAGTTCTTGCTCGGTCTCCATGGATATGAGAAGAACAAACTAATTTCACAAAATCCAACGGTCCCTGTGACCTTTGAACTGCACGTGCTGCTCTTCTTACTTGGTTAAAATCCCATGGTATGATCAGGGCTCTCAAGTCTCACGCTTTGAGAGTGTGACACACGCAATTCGACGTGTTCACACGCTCACACGCCACACATGGTATTTCTCACGCTGAAATTTTTTTAAGCAATTCAAAACTGTAGCCACTGTTCACAGCGCTTCTGTGCCCAGAAAATCGGTAAGTTAATGCAGGCACCGCGCGTTTTCAGCGAAAAAAAGTCACTCGCACACCAGTACTCGAGTTGAGCGATCAGCTGTGAGGCCGATCGCTTTTATGGGTGAGTCATATTAGATTATTTCTGCATCTATTTCGACTAAAGACCAAGACTAAACCAGGACTAAACCAGAACTAAACCAGGACCTAGCCAGGACTAAACCAGGACTAAACCAGGACTAAACCAAGACTAAACCAGGTCTAAACTGGGTCTAAACCAGGATTCAACTGGGACTAAACCAGGATTAAACCAAGACTAAACCAGGTCTAAACCGGGTCTAAACCAGGATTCAACTGGGACTAAACCAGGATTAAACCAAGACTAAACCAGGTCTAAACCGGGACTAACCCGGCACTAAACCGGGACTAACCCGGCACTAAACCAGGACTAAACCAGGTCTAAACCAGGACTAAACCAGGACTTAGCCAAAACTAAACCAGGTCTAAGCCAAGACTAAGCCAGGACTAAACCAGGACTAACCCAAGACTAAACCAGATCTAAACCGGGTCTAAACCAGCACTAAACCAGGTCTAAACTAGGACTAAACCAGGTATAAACCAGGACTTAACCAGATCTAAACCGGGTCTAAACCAGGACTAAACCAGGTCTAAACTAGGACTAAACCAGGTCTAAACCAGGACTAAGCCAAGACTAAACCAGATCTAACCCCCCCTCGGGAAAAAAAGTCACTCGTAACAAATCCTTTGTTACAGGAAGGACAGCCAAGGCATTTCTACAGTGTTTCCCGCAGCGCTTTATAGTCCAGGGCAGCCGCTTTGACCGCCCTTCCCCTCACCCCCAGCCCCCTTTCCCGGTCCTCTGTTTTTCACGCGCGCAAACTCAATAGGTACTAGCGACGATCGTTTGTTTCGCCCGGAACTATTTTCATGCGGAACATACCGGAGGTGTAACGTTTGCCGTGTGGAAGAAGTGTTTTCTTCTTGTAAATTCACTTCTGCTTTGATCTCTTCTGTTGTGTACGTTAACCTCGTATGTTTTGATATGTGTTTGTTACGATTTTATAACAGGTTTAGAAAATGCTTTTAGCTTTATTTTTTCTCAGTACTCGTGAGATTGACTACTGTTGTAGCTAGCATGCTAATGTTGAATGAGCTAACATTTAACGCTAACTTATTTACGCTACTTGTTTACTTAGTGTAAGTACAGCAGGCTCAATAACATTACCACTGTCGCTTAAACAAGCTTAAGAAAAGAGAATAGCTATGTTTTTGTTTGGGTGGACATTTTTGTAGCATCTTTGTAGCTTTTAGTATGCTTCGTTTTCTCAGCAGCATTTTGTATGTTTTAATGTTGGTAACATAGACTATGTAATAAAAGATAAATGGTCTATGGTTGATAATGATTTTCTTAATTACCTTATTGATGATAAAAATAAATGTCAAAAGCTATTGGTTTACTAATAACCTATAACATCAAAACGTTTGTTTTTTTCTAACAGCTGACTCCTGCCCACAATGACAGACCGCTATAACATCCACAGTCAGCTGGAGCACCTCCAGTCCAAATACATTGGTACGGGACATGCAGACACCAGCAAGTGGGAATGGCTAGTGAACCAGCACAGAGACTCTTACTGCTCATACATGGGACATTTTGATTTGCTCAACTACTTCTCTGTGGCAGAGAATGAGACCAAGGCGCGTGTTCGCTTCAATCTAATGGAGAAGATGCTGCAGCCTTGTGGGCCACCAGCAGACAAACCAGATGATGCCTAGTTTAAATATACTCATGTTTTTTTCATGGAGGATTTGTTGGATTTCTTGAACATAATTGGACCACTCCTAAACTCAAACACAATTTTAAATACTGGCCAAATCGGATTGTATGCATATTTTGCAATTCAAAATATCTCTATGACTAAGGTTAAACAATTTCAAAACAGTGTAATTATTATTTTTCTACTTTGATTCACAATATCTGTACAGGTACAAGACCTTGTTCATCTCATGTTTTTGTATGACTTTCTCTTAAATGTAACAATGAAATTAAAATGTAATTAACACCCCTGTTTTCTGTCCTGGAATTATGAACATTACAGAATTCAGTAGGGAGGGGACGAGACATAAAACACACACAAGACACGATTGGGTCCACAAGACAAGATGTTGATATTTATTTTTAATGTATACATTGTGCAGGTCAGGTCACATTTTAAAATGTACGTTATTTAATATGTTGCTGTCAATGAAGCACTGCATTTTGGAACTAAAAAAAGTACTCCACAGCAATCCAATCCAATTGCAAAAGCATGGAAAAAATAAATCTCAGGACAATTTTTATCGTGTGTGCACAATCTTCTAGCAACTTTGTTTCACAAGATCTTGTGGCATGAGATCTTATCTAATACCTTCAATTCAGTCACACAGGGAGCTTCAGATCTATTTTTTGCACCAAAATGCAACATAATTACTGGTAATGAGTTATGGAAGTGGAAATTTTTCAATTTAATTTATGGATATATTTGGACAAAATTAAATTATAATAATATAATTTGCTTAAATAGCTTTATATTCACCCCCTTTTCCACCATCTTTTCCAGTCTAATTAATAATAATAATATCACAGCCTTTCATGACACCCAAAGCGCTTTACAGTTCATTGTTCATTCGCTCCACACTTGGTGGTGGTAAGTTACTTTTGTAGCCACATGAGGTGGAACATGAGTGCCAGTGAGTAAATGGATTTTAAAATTGCGAGAAGAAATATACTTTAATATACCATACCACATAATTGTTGTATCATGCACTGCATTTACATATTTTATAATCTTACAATAGTAAGCACTGGTCTTGAATTTTTAAATTACTGCATTACAACATGAATGCTCCTTTAGTACATATACTGTATGTGCAGTTGATGATAATGACAAGACCTACTGTGCCAACCAGTCACCCGCACATAACTCAGAGGAGGATGTTCGGCATGATGACTCACTGTTGGCTTCAGAGATGGGGCCATGGCTGCCAATGATGTCCTCCCTCATGCATGTGTGTTTGGAGGGTTTCTTAGTGGGGTAAGTCCTCGCCATCTGTTACCACTGAGCCCGACGTGGGAATGACATTGCCAAGTGAGTTCAGTCAATGTGGAGTTGATGCACAAACTACCTAATGTATATTTTCACCCTCAATTGAGAGAAAAAAAATGGGAGCTGTAATTAAATAAAACAAAAGTGGACTGTTGTTTAGTATTTGAAGTGTGTTAAATTGGATAGTGGCAACAAATCTGAAAACACTGAAAGGGTAAACAGAAAATTATAAAAAGGTATAAAAAAATACACCCTCAACCACAACCTCACCTGCAAGAGATGGATAAAGGAACGAATAGAGGGATCCTTCTGTCATATCAAGTTTGGATTACTGTTAACACAAAAATATTAAATTACTAGATTCAGTTAAGTTATTTGGTTTGTGATTAGAATGTGCTGTCAAGCGTTTATGCTTTTCTCACTGAGGTCTACATAAGACAAAACATCAATATTTCTACTTGTTGATTATTGGCTGTTGTAAAGTGCTCTCGCCTCATACTATTATCGTTTAAATGCTAATGAGGTGTGAGTGTGGGCAGCTTTCATTATTATCTGAGTAAAAAAAAAAAGTACAGTGCATTGAGAAAATCTGTTATTCCAGGTACTGAGAGCTCTTGCAAAGATAAAAAACGACACATGTCAGACGTCAGTGTGACATACCATACTCCATACAACTGTGCAATAACTCATCCTTATGTAACAGATAATACTCCCTACAACTGTATACAGCTGGTACTGAACATCATATTTGATGCTGTATTTTGTATTTGACTACTACTTTTCTATTTAAATCTGATTGTACAAATTGAATTTCTTCTTTTATCATTGTGCATATATATTTATTACCATTATCTTTATCTGTATATAATTATCTGTATATAATTGTGTATCATCTGACAGGTCTGTTGCTCTTTGGTTGCTATTCCATCTATTTTTCTTTTTGTTCTTTTACCCTCTGTTTTATATTGTATATTATATTTGATGAGTGAGCTACTGTACCCAAAACAATTTCCCTTGTGGATCAATAAAGTTTGTCTAAGTCTAAATCTAAGTCTGCGTGTGTTAACATAGATCAGAATCATTGAGGGATCTTTGATTTTGGTCACACTGTTTTATTTGGAAATTTGCCTCCTTTACTTACTTTTACTTGACTAAATTAAATAGCCCAATGGATAGGTACACAGTTTTTTACTTCTATTTATTTTTTCCTGCTGCTCAGATAGAATGATGTACTAGTGTCTACTTTTAGACAGAGGAGTTAAGCAGTCTAACTACAAGACTTAAGGTCAAGACTTTTTATGACTCTGTGGTGGCCTCTGCTCTCCTCTATGCTGTCGTCTGCTGGGCCCAGAGCAGCACAGAACAGGACAGGAAGAGACTTAATAAGCTGGTCAGGAGGGCCAGCTCTGTCCTGGGCTGTCCTCTGTAGAGGAGGTGGCAGAGAGGAGGGTGTGGGCCAAATTTATGTCCATCATGGACGACACCTCTCACCCTCTGCACCGGACTGTAGAGGAGCTGAGCAGCTCCTTCAGCAGCCGACTGAGGCACCCCCAGTGCAAGAAGAAGCACCACCGCAGATCCTTCATCCCAACCGCCATCAGACTGTATAACTCCTCTGTATAATCTAAACGTGCATTTTTTTTCTATATTCTCTTATTTACTTACTTTATTATTATTACTTATCTTGTCTGCATGCACTTTTTTGTTCTAACTTTCTTTGCACTAAACTGCCTGGAACTAATGTGGCAAGTGAATGTCTCCTGTGTGAGATCAATAAAGTCTTATCTTATCTTGTCTTTAGTACCTACTGTCATATAAGCATCTAATTTCTGATTCAAACAAAACAAAGCCTGCAATATGTTAGATATGGCACTATTTTAAACTCCTACAATGGTTACTATGCATACTGTTTTTACACACTGCTGCTTGTATTGGCCCAGGTTATCCAATATTGTGAGTTTAGACTTGAATCTGGCAAGCAACAAATAAAGAGTATAATTTGGAAGGCATAAATTCAGAGACTGAATTTGATGTGTAGCATTTGGTTTACAGGCAATTAACCAGTCTAAAAATGGCAGAATATTGGTCTAACAATATTGGTCTGGATTATAAATGAGGGACTCAGTTGCCACATTGCCTCATGCATGTTGTTTGGATTGGGAGGAGGTAAGGCTGCTGCAATTCCAGCGCAAGCTCCCTTTGCAAACTGTTTCTGAATATTGGATGTGTGTGCCTGGAACCTCCTGAATTCTGTATGAGAAAATAGAAAAGAAAAAAAAGGACAATAGTGTGTGATAGTTTTATTTATTTTATTTGTAAATGAAAAAAACTGTTATACTTAACATAGGCATGAAAGTATGGTTCACGCTGTATTTTAGTATACTGTGACCCAGGTTAGGACTTTTTAAAAACACTTTTCTACAGTTACGTACAGTCAAGTAATGATTACATTTTCACTGACCACAGGGGTAAAGATGAATGTTCCCTTTTGTAACCCCTGGTTATTACAGCTCAGGACACAGAATAGAGCCAGCAGCAGGAGGCCCGGCTCACACTGTGCAGGACATCTCCTTATGTACATATGTGTCCAGAAGAAAGCTTTTATAACAGCCTACATAACATAACATGGATTTAACCTTTCTGTTATGGTTATGGTTTAGTTAGAATATATATATATATATATATATATATATATATATATATATATATATATATATATATATATATATATATATATATATATATAAGGGCTGGGAATATTAACGCGTTAATCGCGATTAATCGCGATAGAGTTTTAATCGCGAACAATTTTTTTAATCGCGATCAGAGTTTGCCAGCATTTTCTGCAATTCTACCATCCATATGCAGCTCATTTGGTTGTATTAATTAAACTCATTGTTGGTTAAACGTGCTATTTTGAGTTTGCTAGTATTTTGTTCCTTCTACGCATCCGTAGGCAGCTCGAGCGGGCTTCAATCATTTATTTACAATTTCTCAAAGAAAGCACTATTACTGGTTCATTGTTACTTTTTCCTTTCTCTGCACTTTTTTGAAATAAAAGAAATGGTGAGAAATACTTTGCATTGTGAGTTTAACTTTAGATTCGAACGGTCTTACTGCAAGATATCAATTTTAAACATGCAAAATAAATCACGATTAATCGCAATTAACTATGACATTTCTGAGATTAGTTGCGATCAAGAAAATTAATCGTTTGACAGCCCTAATATATATATATATATATATACACACACACACACACACACACACACAGGATCTTGGCGCGGTCATTTTCTGCAACCTTCTGTGGTGTTTCCCACCTTGACCTTGGGGTCTCCAGCCCATACTCTGCACAGATTTTTCTTTATATACAGTGGATATACAGAGTCTACACACCTTTGTTCAAATGCCAGGTTTTTATGATGTAAAAAAATTACATCAAGATAAATTGCACCCTTTTATAACTCGGGATGAGGCTGTGTTCAGATTTAACCGATTCCATTCAAACTCATGTTAAACTGGAGTCAGCACACCTGTCACCAATTAAAGCCTCTAATCAATCCCAAATAAAGTTAATCTGTTAATCTGTTCTAGTCGGCTTTTCCTCACATTCTTGTAGCATCATCTTCCAGCACAAGCCATGGTCCGCAGAGAGCTTCCAAAGCATCAGAGGGATCTCATTATTCAAAGATATCAGTCAGGTGAAGGCTACAATAGAAGAAGAAAAGAAGAATTTCCAAGGAATTAAATATACCATGGAACACAGTGAAGACCGTCATCATCAAGTGGAGAAAATATGGCACAACAGTGACAGAACGTCCATCCAAAATTGATGATAAGACAAGAAGAAAATTAGTCAGGGAGGCTGCCAAGAGGCCGACAGCAACACTGAAGGAGCTGCAGGAATTTCTGGCAAGTACTGACTGTGTAGTACATGTGACAACAATCTCCCGCCTTCTTCATCCGTCTTCTTCATATGTCTGTGCTATGGGGTAGGTTGGCAAAGGAAAATATCCAAGCCCAGCTTAATTTTGCAAAAAAACATTTGAACTCTCCCAAACACATGTGGGAAAAGGTGGTATGGTCTGATGAAACCAAGGTTGAACTTTCTGGACATAATTCCAAAAGATATATTTGGTGCAAAAACAACACTGCACGTCACCAAAATAACACCATACCTACAGTGAAGCATGGTGGTGGCAGCATCATGCTTTGGGGCCGTTTTTCTTTAGCTGGGGCGTAGGGTGGAGGGAATTATGAACAGTTCCAAATACCAGTCAGTGTTGGCACAAAACCTTTGGCCTTCTGTTAGAAAGCTGAAGATGAAGAGGAACTTCATCTTTCAGCATGACAATGACCCACAGCACACATCTAAATCAACAAAAGAATGGCTTCACCGGAATAAGACTGAGGCTTTAGAATGGCCCAGCCAGAGTCCAGACCTGAATCCCATCGAACGGAGGAGATGCCCTTGCAATCTGTCAGATTTGGAGCGGTTTGGCAAGGAAGAGTGGGCAAATTATTGCCACCTCAAGATGTGCCTTGATGATAGACTCCTACCCAAAAAGACTGAGCGTTGTAATAAAAGCCAAAGGTGCTGCAACAAAGTATTAGTTTAAGGGTGTGCATATTTATGCAACCAGGTTATTCAAAGGTTTTTTTTATTTTATATTTTTCCCCTTTAAAGGTTTCAGTTTGTTCTTCAATTCCATTGTACAGATTATATATATATATATATATATATATATATATATATATATATATATATATATATATATATATATATATATATATATATATATATATATATATATATATATATATATAATTTTGCTATGTCAAGAGTTAAAGCCTGTTTCAGTGAGTTTGAGGATGACACGTCAATACTGATTCATCAAAGACAAGCAATTGCAGTAGTTCTGTTCTTTCCTGCGTCCATTTTTTCCCCTTGTTGTCTCTCAAGCATGCAACTCCATTACGCCCACACATGGTCAGGACTCTACAAGGACAATGGTAGGGCTGGAAGTGGATAATTTGCTATGGTCACATGTTTCTTCTCTGGAAATACAAAGCCCACATGTACCATCCCTGTTCATAGAAATACATTTACAGAGTTACATTGTTCACTTGAAGTGAACCCCACTAGTAGCTACTTAAAGTGTTTTCTGCCGTCATACATGGACCATAAAGAAAAATAGACAAATATGATATGCTCTTAAAGGGCTCTGATCTATATAATATATAATATATAATATAATATATTATATATAATATAATATTATATTAATATTATATATATTATATATAATATTATATATTATATATAATGTTGTTTTCTCATCACAAACATACCTGGAGTTGTGTTTTGTTTGATTCACACCTGTTTAATCCCTGTGCCTTTTTGAAAATATGTGTACAGTGGGAGTGTTATGTACAAATTGTGTATTTTGTATTTTAAATTGCCATAAAATCATCAAACGTGAATATTTTTCAAAGATCTTCCGTGAAGGGGTTCTTTTCAAAATAACATATTGGGATTATAAATTACCATAATTTATTAACCTCTTAGGTGCTAGTTTTGCAACATACCACCTAAAAAAAAAAGGTGATGCCTTTTTTTTTTACTCTGACTATGACCAGTGTGACTGGCCATTGTGGATGTTCAGCGTGAATATGAACTTTGGGCCATTTTTTGTTTCTGCATACAGTGAATTAAAAAAAACAAAAAAAAACACTGGGAGTGTTTCGTACAAATTGTATATTTAGATTTTAAACTCCCATAAAATCATCAGTCTTCATCTTTTCTTTTTTTTTCTTTTAAATTTTCTAGCAGCAATAGTCTCAAATTTTGTGAAATTAGAGAGATTTTCAAAACTGCATTGAATTAAGATACCCCTGCTCTACATTGTTCCCTAAATGCATGTTTTTGATGAGCAGCCCATTTTCACATACACCTCTCCCACTCACACCCCAAAAGCATTTGATTACAAATTTTACCTAGTTTCTTAAATTTCACTCATTGTCACTGTGGCCTGAAGTTTATTATTATTTTATCCTTTATTTATCCCTGGAGAGAAATAATTTCTCTGCATTTGACCCATACTTTCAGGAGCAGGTGGCGGCTCATCTTTCAGGCGCCCGTGGACCCATCTCCATGATCATATTGCTAGGCTTGATCAGGACCTCACCTATGGTGCATGTTTTTGGTTGATGGTTGATGGGGGAAACCGGAGTGCCCGGAGGAAGAACATGCAATCAGAAAGGCCCGGGCGAACCCAGAACCTTCGTGCTGTGAAGCATGAGTCACCACCATGACTCAGCCACCATGCCGCCAAATCTTAAATTTGTTTAGGGAATTTCCAAAGTTCTAATTTTTTCCTTATCTTTTTCACAAGGCACATTTCCTTCCGTCTATTACACTAAATCACACTATGCAAATCATCATAAGGTAGGTTAAAACATAAATTTTGAAGCCTTAGCTTTAAAATGAATACTTATCTTGGTGCTTTTTGGGACATTTTCTTTTTGTTTTCAAGGAACCCCAAAATTTTGTTTTCATTGCTTGGTTTACAAGCAAGGCTGTTTTTACATAACATTCAGACTCAGAGATATTCACTAACACATCCAATCCATTGTGGTGAATTTCTGTATTTTCATCTGTTTTTTCAGGCACACATTTTTATACATTTTTTTCCTAAAGTTCATGTCAAAATTATAAACACAAATCACGAAAGATGCTGAGTATCAACAAAACTTCTCGTGTGGCCAAAATTGGTCTGATTGGGAAGAAACTCACATATCATGTCTAAAATGTTGTAAAAACACACGTCTGCCTGAATTTTCATGGCAATTGAACAACCACAGCCAAAGTTGTCATGATAAATGTACCTTCAGACACACACATTTCTCTTAACAAGGCATAAGGGTTATCACACTAACCCTGCATATTCCGGTTGTGTTCTTCACTCAAACAGGAAACACAGAAAACAATTGTCAATCTCTACTGAGCAAAAGGTAAAAGTTAGCTGTTAATTTGAAAACCACATCATGACATCATCACAAGATGGGACAGAGCATTTTGAGCTTTGGAGATGTGTGAAACAAGACACAACTGTAGATATGCTTCTGCTGAGGTAACCACATTGTGACAGGAGTAAAAGCTCTCAAGAGTCAGTATCATGGAATAGGACCTTTAATGTTAGCCTTTTTGTTGAATATTTAAAATGATGTGAGAAAATTGAATAAAACCTATTTTCATTATTAAAATGACTAAATACTAACCAAATTGGTCCAAATTTATCCCAGGAAGATTAGCTAAAATTAGAATGTGGCTTCTGCAGAGGGAATAAAATAGCTATGAAGAAACAAACCATGTCAGTATTTGACTTTTTATGTACAAAATCATGGCAGATATTTAGTTGTAACAGTTTGGTAGATATACTGTACAGTACAATTGCGATATGGATTTCAGGTCAAACACAGGGTACAATAATAAGCAACATGTCAGTGGAAATGATCCAGTCCTATAATCACATACACATTTTAAATTCCTACAGAAATTAACTCCAACAAAAATCAAACTGCAATTACATTTGTTGAACATATCGTAAAAACGTAACAGCAGCAGATTATGGCTCTCAAAATCATTTGGAAAGTAATGAAGAAAAGGCTCAAGCACCAAGACACACTTGGGATGTAAACATTTTGACAGATTGGTTCTCTACTGTAGCTGTCAATTTCAAACTTCTGATTTGCAGAAAAAGACAATGGAATGTCTCTAATTCAACTTCATCCATCTGAATATTAACATTTGGCTTCTGAATAATACGATTGGAATATTAAGATTTCAAAATAAGCTCTAACATATATTTGTAAATCAAATTTTAATGTAAATTGATAGGCCTGTCAACTTATCTTTCAGTACGTGCAAGATGGAACTATATTTTTGGGGTCAATATTTGTTGTGGGACTTTTTCTTTGTACTAGTGGGAAAAGTGTGGTTACTTTTTGCACTATAAGATTTGAGCTATAAAGGGTTGAATAAATAACTTCTATGAATCATTATAAACACAAGCTAATTACTTAACTGTTGCATTCTGTTATTTATTTATTGCAGCTCATATTTTTAACAATATTGTACATTTAAAAATTAATTCTGCTTTATGGTTTGGTTTCAGTGTTATCATTTATCATCAGTTCAATAATAAATCGTACTTCAAAATTTGTTATCGTGACAGGCCTAGAAATGGATCGTTATAATATTTAGAGAAAAAGCATAGCAGGAAGTCCTCAATGTATCCTTCAATGTTTGATATCCATGTAGCTGATGAATCCTTATGGTAGACTACCTTCGCATCTACTGTATGGAAACAGTGGTAAAAATAATTTCTTGATGCACATGCTTGACACATTTACTCATCTGTACAAAATAATCAATCAAAAATAACACACAAGCGTTTGAATACTGCTTTGAAAGACTGTACATCCATAATTATCCTGGTGCACGC